>BQNB010045723.1:3213-35087 GCA_026074375.1 Tanacetum coccineum | reverse complement strand
ATAATAAAAAAAACTATTATTTTATGAAACGAGCAATAAATCTGAATAAAATATTACCTTCAGAAAATACGAGTTCTCACAACACACTCCTTTGATCATCATCCTACTTTCTTCCAAATCATCCACTCTTTCGTCAAGAAAATGTTAGATGCAAATCTAACGCTCCTCCAAGTAGGTTTGACAACTTAAATTTTTCATCTGAAATATTCAAGTATCTTTAACTTGCGATCGCAAACGTTAAAGGTCATATCCAAAAATCCCTATTCAAGCCTTTTAACAACATAAGTTGAAACGCTCTTCTTTCTATCCAACGAAAACATTCTTTCTCTTCGACGAAACACTCTGTCTCTTCAACGAAAACATCCTTTCTCTCTGATGAAACCATTTTTTTTATTCGACGAAAACATTATCTCTCTTCGACGAAAACACTCTTTGTCTTTACATCACACATCTTCCTTCTCACTCAACTACGCCTCTTCAACCATAGAGATGGCTAATCTCTATCCTCCACTATTTCCGCTATCACCTTTATGATAAACGTATACCTCGTCGTGTGATTGTTTTGCGAACATTCGCAATGCTCAGGAAGAGCTACATAACTTTTTGAGTATAGTTTATCGTATGCTAACAACCATCCGTCTTGACATTGTCAAGCTCATCGTCTCTATCTTCGTTTGTTTTCTTTATTATTATTATTATTATTATTATTTTCGCTTACGAAACATACCAAAGATACGTCACTATTTCCTTCAGGACAATGTCCAAAAGGAAACATCTCCATTCAAAAAGGTTGCGTCTGAAGATAACATCGTCGACATTCTTTCTTTACCCCTTAACCATAAATCATTAAATTTATTCATCTAGGTTTAGGAATGATGGAACACATTCCGTAAATCGGTCTCTTCTTTTCTCCTAAGTCTCGATTATAGTCTATGTTCCATTCCGTGTCGTGACAACCTAATTACTTCATCCGAAGTATTTTAAGGAATTTTAATTAGCAAAATGCAAATTAAAATGTCACTCCGTTTGAAAATTTTCATCAACAACATCTTTGCTCGTGGCGGTCCCCATAAATCAGGCGCCCCTGATTATAATAGGCGGCTCCCGTATATATATGGGACCGCCGGCAGCAGCTTGTAATACCATTCATTTTTTTAACCTAATACTTCCTCTCTTCTGCTATGAGTTGACGTCTAATCCACACCCAAACCTATACCCAATATCTCTCTATAGATAATGGGTCATTCCTGTCAGAATTCCGCATCTCTTGGATATACAGCATCGTTGCTTATGTTTTCAAGACTCAAAGTGATTGTCAATAATTGAATTGCGCTCATTATTGTCAAAACACATTCCTTACAATCGATAGACTTACAATCCATCACTTCATAATAAATCCCCTCACATACAAACCTTGGTCCTCACATCTCACATACGTCTTGTCTCAAATTCATAGACGATTCTTCTTACTTCTAAACGTTCCTTTTTACTTCTAATAAGTGTCCCCATCTCTAATGTTTCTTCTCACTTCTGTACGTTTTTTCTATCTTCTAATAGTCTTGTTACTATTAGAATTCCTCCTATATCCCTTGACTACTTAATTATTTCATCCGAAATATTTAAGTAATTTGCGAAATAAAAATGTCACTCCTTCACAAAACTTTCCACTTTCTAGAAAGTGAAGAACATAAAGAAGATATTAAATCTTTAAGTGTTATTGAGTCACCACATTGCTGAGTCTCTCATCATTCTTCCACTATGAAAGAACTACCTCATTTCACATCCCTCCTTTGTTCCTCAACATTGTCAACCAACAAAACACCAAACAAACCTTTGAATTCCCAATCATCTACTTTTGTCTTGATAGGAACATATGCACATCAATTGTTAGTGCAAATGATATATCAATCTTTTCTATCAACCTCTCGTCAACATGTTCCTTATTTAGTATCACTCATCCTATCCCACTTTTCGGCTCTATGGAATTATTTTCATTCACATCGAAGAGCACATCGTATCCTTCCTCGTCTTATTTTTCTTTTTATTCTTTTAAGGTTATGTATGTATATATATACATTTATATAATATATATGCATATTATATATATATATATATATATATATATATATATATATATATATAGAGTTAGGATCAAATAAGAAGTTTTCTTAAAATAAGAAGGATAAGAAGTAACTATAACCGCATATCCGAGATGCACCGACTTAAATTAGATGCATCTCTATAATCTTAGATGCATTATAACACATCATAATGTGTTTTCTAGCTTTTAATTAGATGCATATACGTATATTAGATGCATTTCATTTTTTCTCTTGTTTTTTGTTCCTCTGCATGTGCCAAAATTATGAAAATCAATTTGCACCATCTACGCATCGAATTAACGTTCGAAACTCAAAATGATGCATCTAAATGAATAAAAATGCATCTAATGCAAGTCGTTGCATCTCAAATATGTGGTTTTAGTCACTTCTCACCACTTCTTATTTTAATTTACTTCTCACTGGATCCCTATATATAGATATATATATATATATATATATATATATATATATATATATATATATATATATATATATATATATATATTGACATATTTTGCCAAGATATTAAGTGTCATTCGTCTACTTTTAAAAGGTTATTCTCATAATATTTTTGTGTCAATCAATAAACGAATCCTATTCTCGTCTATTAAAAGTCGGTCTAATCTTTCTCCGTAAACATACGTCTCGAATCTTTTTATTTCATCATTTAGGTTGTTTAAAATAATGTTACTTGTGTTCTAGTTCTATTCTCTTTCAAGTGTCTATTTTAGATTAATAAAACCTTTAGAAGTACAGTTCTAGTTCTCCGCTAAGGTTTTTTGCTATATGTATATGTGCACTTGTCTACTAACTTTATTTTGTAGCACAACAATATCTTGATTCATTGGTTCCCTAAACAAGGGGAGCATACATCGAGGGGGAGCACTTGCAAGCGCTCTACTTATATAAATTGCATCAAACTTCTTGACCATCGATGGTTATTTATTTGATCCATGGATCCATTAAAGTGAATATACAAGAAATGTAATTATTCATGGGTTGCAAGGAGCAAGGGCGGAGCTGGAGATTGTCGATAAATAGTTTGGAGTGGTTAATCGGGATGATAAAGGACTGCACTAGGAGGATGCAAGCTACCTGTATAGGAGATTGGTTTGGGGATTGTCTAATTGATGTTGGGTTCAATTTCACGGACTCCATATACGTTACCTACCTCCACGTCTATATGCACCCGGTAACCGGTAAGGTCCCATGTCTATCTCTACATTATCTTCTCTCATACCTTCAACTTATATACTTGAAGTACCTACCTTCTTTTTAAGCCTTCTTCTCATTTCTCATAACCTCATCTAAATTATCCAAGAAACACAAAACCACCTCAACCTTATTTTTCATGTTGTCTTCTCATTTCGCCAACCAATATACTTGGAACATCTACATTTTCCTCATTCCTTCATCCTATACACTCAAAGTACTTACATGCTTCTCTTACCTACTTCTCATCTCTCATGACATTTTCTAAACTATCCAAGGAACACACAATCACCTTTACCTTTATTTCTCACATCTTCTCCTCATACCTCAAACCTATATACTCGGAGCACCTACCTCTTCTCATTCCTCCAACATATATACCCGGAGCAAGTACCCTCTTCTCATGTCTTCTTCTCAAACCTCCAACCTATATGCTCCAACCATAATCACACTTATACTTTGTGCTTTGGACAAAGCGGGGAGCAAGGAGTTTAACGAGTAACATTTAAAACTTTACTATGTGATATAGTGTACATAGTTTGTCTATCATAAAAAGGGAAGAGATTGTTAGTTCAAATATTATGATATTTAATCTTATACGATCTCTTTAATGTTTTGGTGATGGCTAAACATGAGACCTTGTAATAATAACCTAAGGTGCGCAGTTACTCGTAATACAAATCATCAAAGCATACTGCATCAACATCTCTCGACTTCTCAAGTATTGCATCAAGATGGCAAACAATGGTTTACACCCTGACGTAAATCACATAAGTATGTACAAACAAATAATTAAAACCATGATTGTGATTCAAGAAAAATATTTTTCCTTATTCATCATTACATTTCCACAAATTTTATTTTTACAAAATACACAAAATAGTTTTGCTAAATAAAAACAAAAATAATGTTTTATTTGAAATTCAAATTTTGAATTCAGTTTTCCCCCCAAAACTAAATACAGCTCAGCCAGATAAACCTTCCCCACAAAAGGACAAAAATCGGAGCGTCAGTCTAGGGGCGGCCCCTAGTTATAATATATATGGGGCGTGGGACCGCCCACCCCACCATCACCCCCCCCACCACCACCCCACCCATCCCACCACCACACCAGCGCCCCCCCCACACCACCAGCTGATCGTTGGATTTCCCTACGTATAAATACTGCACTTTCTCCTGCAGAAAATTAACCTTCTTCCCATAGATTTTTCAAAAATCTTTTCTCTCCCTGAAATCCCCTTTCTCTCTCTAAATATCTTGATCACTAACATAGTTTAATCTTGTTTAAATGTGATCCAATCTTCTATCCTTTCCTTTTTCCCTCATGTGCAGAGAAGACTTTGGTATCCTTCAAGATCGAGTTATGTAGTCTAGTTAGTTCCATTGAAAATTTGTTACATATAGATTCGAGCCCTGTCTTCCAATCTTTAGTAGTATGTAGATACAAATGATGTAATATAATATTAGACGATGTTGTTTGGGGTTGAGTTAGTTATTTTAGGCACTTAAAATACATTGGTGTAGTGGTAGATTGGTTTAGTAAGATTAGGACTCGAATTAGCTTCGGTGTCGAAAAATAATGTAAGCGACGCGGTTTATGTGTTTAGGCCATAAAACACAAGGTTTGTTATGTTAAGCCATAAAACATAACGGGTTTGGTTATACCCGAAGAAGAACTCGACATCTAGCTTAGTGTCGGAAAATAATGTAAGCAACATTATAAGGTTTTCTCCGCCGAAAGGGAGCTTGTTGATTAGTGAAGTAACTCTCGAGGTGGATACTCAAGGAGTGGAGTAGGGCGAAGAGGAGCTTCATGACCGAACCACTATAAATCACCGTGTCGGTTTGCATTTTCTTTTACCTTTCTCTTTACTTATGTCTTTACATTTATTCCTTTACTGTTACACTTGCATTGTGCTTATGATTGTGTGATGTGTTGTGTATGTTGTGTTAGCCATGGTTGTGTAGCTCTTTGTAGTAAACATTATGTGTGTGGAAATATTGATAGAAGATTCACTAGTTATTGTAAATCTATTATTGACACTTCTCATATTGCGTCAAAATTAATTGGTGATTTGATACAAAATATCTAGTCCGGAAAACCTCTTCTGGAGGAGGTCCTATAAATTGGGCGGCCCCCTGATGTACTAGGCGGCCCCCTTATATTTATGGGACCTCCAGTAGAGAGTGATGTAAGTTTTGTATTGACTAATTTAAAGTTTTATAATGGAATCGTATTCACCCCCCCCCCCCCCTGCGGTTTCCACACGGGCTTCAAAGCATGATTTTTGGACAAATGTGTTCAGGACTCGATCTTACTTATGCTCCATCAACAATAACATCTCAAAAACTAACTAAACGTGAATTAGATATCCTATTTGAAGCTATGTATGATGATTATATTGGTGGTCAACCGTTAGCTGCTACAAGAACTGCTCTGGCTGCTCAAGCACCTAAAGTTCTTCAGACTCTAACGGCATATACAACAATAACAAACACCACTTCGACACCAACAAATTCACCTTCACATGTTGTACATACTCCAAACACTCCAAACACTTCACAGGATGCTGACGAGCTAGAACAACAACATGTTCAGCAACAAGATGCTCAAGTACTACTCCTACTTGAAACAGTTGCTGATAATGTTCCAAATATTATGCTCGATAGGAATACGTTCGTAAATCCATTTACTCTGCCATTCACAGATTCTGTTGCATCATCTTCTCAATATGTGGATCCATCAAACATGCATACGTTCTATCAACCATACCCTCACGAATATTAGTGGACTAAGGATCACCCTCTAGAACAAGTGATAGGAGAACCCTCACGACCAGTCTTCACAAGAAATCAGTTACGAACAGATGGTGACATGTGCATCTACGCATTGACTGTGAGCACTATAGAACCAAGAAATGTCAAAGAGGGTATGATCGACCCTGCATGGATTGACTCAATGTAAGGAGAGCTTCTTTAGTTCAAAAGGCTTTATGTATGGGTGTTAGTTCCTGCTCCAGATAACATAAAACCCCTTACTTTGAAATGGTTATTCTAAAACAAGCATGATGAAGAGAACACAGTCATTAGAAACAAAACTCGTCTGGTTGTGAGAGGGTACCGCCAAGAGGAAGGAATAGATTTCGAAGAATCCTTTGCTACGGTTGCTAGGATGGAAGCTATCAGGATATTTTTGGCATATGTTGCACATAAATCGTTCATCATATTCCAAATGGACGTCAAAACTGCTTTCTTGCATGGTTCGTTAAAGGAAGACGTATACGTGTGTCGACCTGAACGTTTCATCAATGCTGATCATCCAAGTCATGTCTACAATCCAAAGAAGGTACTCTATGGGTTAAAGTAAGCACTGAGGGCATGGTACGACGATTTTCAAAATTTTGCTAACAAAATAAAATAAAAAATTTTTCCCAAAATTTTTTTTTTTTCTTTCAAAGGCGCCTTGAGCCACTCTGTTTATAAGACGCCTTTTGACATGACATCTTAGTGGTTACAAGGTCTATATAGAGATATTATCTTCGGTTCTACAAACCTTAGGTATACCCAATTATTTGCTGAACTTATGAAAAGCCGTTTCGAAATGTCGATGATGGGGGGAAATGACGTTTTTCCTTAGTTTACAAGTTAACTAATCACCCCGTGGCATCTTCATAAACCAGTCCAACTACATGTTAGAAATCCTTAAAAAAATATGGAATTGAAACTTGTGATCCTATTGGTACACCAATGGAGATCAAAGACAAGCTTGACCTAGATCAAAATGGGACTCTAGTCGATGTAACAAAATATCAAAGCATGATTGGTGCCCTAATGTATCTTACGTCAAGCCGACCGAACATTGTACATGCTACTTGTTTATGTGCTTAGTACCAGGCTAAGCCATTCGAGAAGAACCTCAAGGAGGTTAAAAGGATCTTTTGCAATCTTTGGGGAACCGTTAATAAGGGTATCTGGTATATGAAGGATTCTAGTTTTGAACTAACCAGATTTTTAGAGATTATGCGGGGTGTAAAGACTCCTTCAAGAGTACTTCCGGTGGAGCTCAATTCTTGGGCGAAAAGGTGGTGAGCTGGTCCTTGAAAAATCAAGACTGTATAGCGCTGTCAACCACAAAACCAGAATATGTATCTCTATTTGCTTGTTATGCCTAAATCCTTTGGATGCGACACAGTTAACGGATTATGGCTTACACTTTCACAATATTCCTATCTATTGTGATTTGAAATCAACCATAGCCATATCCTGCAACCCGATCCAACACTCTAGAACAAAACACATCGTTTTCCGCTATCATTTCATAAAGGAGCACGTGAAAAAGGGTACGATTGAATTGTATTTTGTCAAGACTGATTAACAATTGGCCGACCTCTTTACCAAAGCCCTTCCAGTGGATAGGTTTAAATATTTGGTTCGTCGCCTTGGTATGCGTAGTTTGTCTCCACAGGAGCTCGAATGTCTTGCAAAATCACAGTAATTCTTTGTATATATCTATCAGAAAAGAACATATAAAAATAGAAAACCTATTAAAGCAAAATACAAAATCAAAAAATTTCAAAAATACCAAAAATAATCTTCTCCGACATGTCTCTCGACAATCGATCACGTTTATGTATCTAGAAATGATGATTAAAATTAACACGGGTATATAAATGAAGTTCGAGCGAGAGTTTCAAAAGTTTTCAAAACATGCCCCTTCAAACTTTCTCTACGAATTCTAAGTAAATGTCAGCTTAGGACTCAAACTCTAAAGAAAGAAAAATGTTCATTTATGTACATTTATCCTAAATCAACGGGAAGTTCATATCTTCTCAGCCTTGCGCACAATCATATAAACATTCAAGGTTTTGAATGCTCAATAGAAGTTCTAAGGAAATGATACTTCATAAGATAAATTAAAAATCATTTTCTTATTGAGCACAATTTTTCAAGATATTTTCATCAAATAAAAATGTTCAAAATCTTTTAAAATTGTGTGCTCAACAAACTCCCTCTTCAAATTTTCACTCTAATCCATTATTGAGGGGGAGTATAAATTGTGATAATTAACTTCAAGAGGTTCATTTAGCATGTAACATTGTTTTTCCCATGCTTGTTGATTCTATAAGTGGATCAACATACATTAACTTGTATTTTAATTCACTTGTTAAGTCAAAAATTGTCACCACATATGCAATTTTTGAGGGGGAGAATAATGATTAAAAGTTTCTGTCAATAAGGCATACTTGGATTAAGATCTTCTGATATAAGTTGCGTTTCGATCCTTTGCATGTGCCAAAAACTCTTTCATAACTATGATGCATATGTGAGGGGGGTCTGTTGGGATCGTTGATAAAAAGATCTCTTAAACCTTTAGCTTGTAACATGGGTTGTTTTTTTGATAAATATCAAGCTATAATAATGAAACACTGATTATTGAACACTATTGATTCTGCGGAAACTAATCAATAATGCTAAAAAGAACAGTATAAAGAATCACAAAAGAACTTTATACTATAACTTGAATCTGCCTAGGTTACAGATTACAAAAACTATGATTTCTAATCGATCTCTATTGATTTGTGTATAACTATATCTACTAACTATGCCTAGGGTTCCTTTTATACACCAAGGAAACCCTAATGGGCTTTACAAAACGCGTATAAAGATCATGCATATCCTTTCCTAAGATATCTCATGCATATCTTATAAACGGTACTAACTATTTTATACTAACGGTACTAACTATCTGATCAGTACTAACATTTTGTACTGTCAGTACAAATTACAACTAGCGGTACTAACTAATATAACTAACGGTACTAAGTCAGGAATGCATAATTCCCAACAATCCTCCCCTAAACATGATTGTTGAACTTGTTTAACTTCATGTTTCTTTAGTGTAAACATCTTGTAGACCAGGAGGATGTATCCAAACACTCTGTCAAATCTTGATCTGATCTTTGATAATTTTGACATCTTCAGCTATCCATCTTTATCAGCAACATGTCTTCTCAGCAACACAGCAACATCCAACTAAGTTGGCTTTGTAGTTTTTGGCAAACTACCAGCCATTAACGGATTTGATATTCCTTTACCAGTAGCCGTTTGCTCTGGGATAGCCAATTCTTCATTGTAAACAACAAGGTGAATTGATAACCTTATAGTTTTGAGTAAACTATTAACTATCAACGGATTTGATTTGTCTTTACCAAAAACTGTTTGCTCTTGGACTAGTCAATGCTTCATTGCCATAACATGGTGCATTGATAACCATATAGTTTTTAGCAAACTAAAAACTATCAACAGATTTGAGATGTCTTTACCAGAAACTGTTTAATCCTGGACTAGCCAACTCTTTACTGTGAAGCAAGGTGAGTTGAGAACCATATAATTTTTGGTAAATTGTCAACCATAAATGGATTTGAGAAGTCTCTACCATAAGCTGTTTGCTTATGGACTAGCCAGTTCTTATGTTTGTTAAACATGGTGAACTGATGACCATTTGTTGTGTGGTTCTACAACCAGGTTAGCCAACACCCAAACCCTTCTCACTTCTATTCCCAACATTACTCTTCATTAAGCTGCTGCTTAATGAATCTTACCAAATGTAGTGCAGCAGTACTTTCCTCTTCAACCTCCAATCCCAAATCAAGCATTCTTTGCAACAATTCCTTGGAGAGAGGGTACCTTCTTTCAACTAGCATGTAGATGACTGTCCCATCCTTAAGCTCTAGTATGCAAACTCCACAAGCTTCATACAGTCTCCAACTAACAATCTCCCAATCTTGTTGATTGTTCCAGAAATCACCTTGATCATTTTCTCCTGTTAAAGATTCCATCATAATCTTCAAGTCTCCCCAAAGAATCAACTCAATACCTTCTGGTGTGATTTCTAAGTACTGCTTCATCAACCAAATCATATAAATGAAACAAAACCAGCCTAGAAAAAAATGTAGTGCCTCCATAGATAGTTGAATGCCAAAGTGCCCATTAACTCTTATATACAACAAGGTACTCCCATCTGAGATGAAATCCATGTGCAACTTAGAAACAAAAGATTTTGTCTCCATAATCCACTATCTAAGTACATCAATGTTAACAACCTTAAACATTTTTTGGTATTCAATCATCACTATCATCATTTGGCTGTGGTCTTGCCTTTTCCTAGCATCATCTTCACATTACCCACTTCTTTCTATTTCTTGTAACGATGCTCTGTCACTTCTTGTTCAGCAGGTACCTTTGCTGTGTCTTCTTCCCTTGGAGTTTCATTGACAACCCTCTTCTTTTTAGGGTCTTTAGATTCTTCATTCATCTCCTTAATCCTGTATCTTACCACAAGCAAAACCAAAAGCAATAAAGTATTATCAACCTTTTTAACCTTTTTTATACAAAACTTGTTATTCTTCAAGTTCTTGTTCTTCAAATCAGGCATGCTTCTTTCCTCCAACAAGCTCAGATAGGTCATCATTTGGTTGTTTTGCTTAGCTGAGTTCTTGTCGGTGTTCGCTTCTAATTGAAGCAGCTCTTTGTATTGAGCAAGGAACCACCTTTGCGCAGCAATAATATCAAAAGAAATTTGCTCTCATCTTCAACTGTAAACGTTTCTCTTTCTTCCTCTTGAAGCCTTGCAGCTAGAAGTCTATCAGCTTCAATTCTAGCCTGAATATCATGCAAAACTTATATAAGAGCAGCCTTGGTAGCTTCTTCCTCAACTAACTTTTTCATCTCCACTTCTGCTTCCCAATCTCTGCACCTACTGGCTATTCTTCATCCTTAATCAACTGATCAAACTTTCTTTCAGCTTCATCAACTCCCTCTGACTCAGCATCTGACTCAGCTTCTTCCTCAAAGTTACTTTCTTCCCTTTATCTTTAGGATCAATTTTAGGAAGATGCTTCAATGTAAGTACTGATCTTATTGATGTAGCCCTTGCTCCTATCAAATCTCTGCATCTTAGATCTCAACACTTTTTGAATATCCTTTAGATTGGCTCATTAATACCAAAAACAGCATTGGACTCATCATCTCTAAAAACAGTTGTAGAGCATACTATCAATTTGAATTTCCATCTATTGCTCAACAGTACCTTCATCAAGCTTGTCGGTACTAACATCAACTTCTTTATGGCTTAGCGTACTAACTTCAGGCTTTTAGTATGCTCAACTGGTCCCGCGTACTAATTTATCTTTAGTCTAACTTCCCTTTTGCATGTAATCTCTGTCACCATATAATCCATTGCATCATTAACATCTTAAAAACATTCATCAAGATCAACAAAAAGCTGATCTTTATGCACTATAGGTTTCCGATTTGGCAGGTATCCTCCCTTGTTTGGATACAGACCCTTTTGCATCCACTTTTTCATTAATGAATTTCTTTCTCCAATCTTGCTTCATGGATACACTCTTGCATCCAAGCTTGTGACTGTAAAAAACAGTTTTGGCTTTCTCTTAAGCTTCTTAATCTTGTGCCTTCAAGTGTTTAATTTCTGGCTTGAATCTGTGACCTGTTTACATAAGACACACAAAGATCATATTCACTTTGGAGATCAGGCCAACTCATTATCCTGAAGGATCTATCACTAGGATGACTGACCTCCATGATTCCTACCATAACCCTCTTGGAATGAATCAGGAATAGGATATTAGGTGAAGGACCTGGGAGATGTTATTCTAGGTGTCTTATATGGTCTGCACTTTTTGAGGAGGAGCAGGGTATGGGTTTGAGTTAGATTGTCTTTATTTGTAAGCTTCACCCTTATCCTCGGTTGGTTGAACCAACATAGATTCAAACAAAGGTGTGACATTCCCTGAAAAATGTTTTCCCTTTTTAACCATAAAAGAGAAAACTTTACTAGTCAAAGCATTAATATGGAAGTGATCTAAAGGCACAGGCACATTCTTTAGCTGTTTAACCAAAAAGACTAAAATAAATCTTGGATACATAACAAACTTTTTCTTGCATCCAAGTGTCTCATCAACCACAAAAAATTAATTTTTAGAAAAATTATATTTCTATTTAGAGGCTTAATCAAATAAACTGCTGTGGCAATATTAGTGGTGAATTTGATCCAAACAGGTAATTTTTAAGAACTAATGATTGATTCATAGTTATTAAAAAGAACTCCACTGGTGAAAACATGGCTTTGTTTAAAAGTAAAACAGTTAGTCCCCCCTCATACCGCCATTAGCTTAAAATCATCAAATATATCTGATTATGCAAAGAATCTAATCCCATAAGCATCACAAAAGAAGATCACTTCTTATTGATGCCTCTGAGATATTCACAGGCTTGCCAACTACTTTAGCAGTAATGTACCTAACATTGTTGATTATTTTGGATTTAGCAGACATCCAAAACTGTTCAACAAATGTAATGGAGACTACAGGACTTACAGTAAGAGCATAGTGAATGGAGCTTCGTCTAAGAAGGTCTATAATCTCATGAAAATCGGTATTCCCTTCAGTCTTTTCTAAGTAAGCGACCATGTTGTGTTTAGCACAAGATTAAAGAACAGCCATATGTGTAGAAATGATTGATCGTCATTGATTAAACGATAGGGTTTGTTAGAAGAGACGTTTAAGAGAGATTATGAGGATTAAATTATGCAATTGAGATGGTGTTGGATATAGGTTGGACAAACCAAAAGCAAGAAATCCGGTATATAATTTACACTTTAGACCCTTGGCGGTATTTTCTCCAACGGCTTTATAGCGGTACTATCTTTGCCCAGCGGTACTAACTTTGCACTATCGGTACTAACTTTTGTCAACCATATAAAAGAAGTCTGGCAACAAGAGTTTCCTTAGAACCATCTATATCACTTTTTCAAATGACACTCAAAAACCCAAACAGCTTCCCATGAAATATATCACTATGAGTTCAACAACCCCGCTTAAAATATTTTCATCAAACTGTACAACAAATCATCGTGCCTCCCCACAATTGTAGCTACAGATTTAATAATCCAATGCTAACCACCAAAAAGTTAAATCTTGTGACATCAAATCCATGTGTTATAAGGTCTGCAACATATGAACAGGTGTGAAACTTAGATAACTCTATCAGTCTTTTCTATAGCAATCTCTTATAAAATGAAATCGAATTTCGATAATGGCTTTGTCCTTGAATGAGCAACAAGATTCTTGAAAACACTTATAGTGCTCTCATAATCATATGTATTTTGGTTGTTCTGAAATGAAACCATAATGCACATCTGATTTGTATCCATAATACATTGCCCCAAACAGTTAGCAGCTGAACATATTCTGCCTAGTAGTAGAATTTGCCACAAGAGTTTCTTCTTGCATAGCCAAGATATCAATCTTCTACCTAATAAATTAACAGTACCCCCATTTTTTGATTTTCTATCAAGCACTGGCTCCTTCAAAGTCACTATCTAGTAAGGCTTCAAGTTCAAAAGTGAATCCTAGGATACCATAACCTAATTTGGGTTCAAGTTTGAGGTGACCTAAAAATCCTTTTTACTGAATTTAAGTTGTGAGCTTTTGGAGTGACTTAAAATCTAGCACATGCACAGACAGCAAACATGATGTCTGGCTTGATGCAAAATAATACATAGATAGCCAATCATAGACTATAACCATGTACATCTATCATCTACACCATCTTCATCCATTGCCAATGGTATAATAGACTCAAATAGGATTAGTACTGTTCTGATGGAACATAAAATCAAACTTCCTTTAAGATTTAGCATACATACTATGTCATGACTAATAAAGATCCATCAGGTTGATGCTTCACTTGATAGTCCCAAAAAGAAAGTGATTTCTCCTAGTGAAGCTCATTTGGAATCTTTTGTGCAGACAATCATCAACTCTGTACACTAGACTTCTTTGTAGAACCAAAATAACGTCACCACATACACTGGATCTAACATAATGTCCTCTTTTTTCTTCTTGATAAACAATGTTTTGTCTATGGTACCTCTCCTGAAACCATTTTCCAGCAAGAAAAGAAGAAAGTGTCTCATACCAACACTATGTGCTTGATATGACCATAAAGAGCTTTAAACACCTTTATAAGAACTTTGTTTGGAGAGCATGAACAACAAATGTCCCCAATGAGGATGGATGGACACCTCCTATTCAATAGTGCCATAGAGAAATGCACTTTTAACATCCATTTGGTAGACAGTAAATCCCATGTATGATGCAAAGGCTAAAAATAACCTAATTGCCTCTATCCTGGCAACTGGTGCAAAAACCTCATCATAATCTATACCTTCCTCCTGTCTAAACCCTTGTGCTACAAGCCTTGCTTTGTTTTTCACAACAATACTTCTCTCATCTCTCTTATTCCTGAAGACCCACTTTGTGCCAATTACCTTTTTCCCATATGGCAAATCAACAAGTACCCAAACCTTCTGTAATTTGAACTGTAGCAATTCCTCTTGCATTGCTTCTACCCAGCTTTCATCTTGTAAGGCTTGTGATATGTTCTTTGGTTCTTCTTGGGAGAGAAATCATGAGAACAAACAGTTCTGATGGTCTTTATGATTGGTTATGTTCTGATTATAGATGTAGCTTACCAAAGCTTGTTGTACTGAAGAAGCCTTTTGGATCTTTCCTCTTGTTTGAACTGCTAATTTAGGATCTCCTAGAATTTGACCTTTAGGGTGATCCTTATGAACTCTAAGTGTGGGAATAGGACTAACATCAATGGTGTTATCCATATTGTTGAAATCAACCTATGCACCGACATCATTATCATCATAAGCTCCATTGAATATGCTATCATTTGGAAATGCATTTGAAACATCTTCTAAGTCAGTCATATTTGGATCAGTTGGTAGACATCATTAGGGAGAGTAGATGCATCAATAGGTATTTGTCCTCCAAGATAGACAAAAGATGATTCACCAGCATTTGCACCTGTGGGAGTACTAGCAGCACTAATATATGGTGTGGTAGCAGTACTAACATATGACCTAACAGTACTAAGTTTGTTAGTACTGGTAGCCTAAGCTGCCCTCTTTTGAGATGCAATATTCATTATTTTCTCTTCAAAGCTTATCTTGTGCATCATCCAGAGCATTAGCAACCACTTCTTGAGCAATTCCATCTTCTTCCAAGTTCAACATATCAAACTTTTTCATCTTCTGTCATCTGATTTGTCCTATAATTACTTGGGGACTTCTAGTTGTCAAAGGAATGTCTTTGGTATGCTATAAATACAAAGACAACCTAAAATAGAAATCATTTTAATCCTCATAACCCTAATCGACTCCCTCTCCTATTTACTGAGTTCATATGATCTATCAAAGGGTTTTCAAACCCTTTGTCGACTTCCATTCGACCCTAGGTCGATCGTGTACTCTCCAACTGTTCATAGGATCTAGCCTTAATTATATATGTGTGATACTGGTAGATACATGACTCAACCAACGTGGTGATCCTCCCATAAAAACCTTAAATTCGGTCGAATGAAGACAATGCAGAAAAGAAGAAGGTGATTTCGTGCATGCAGTAAAGATATAGGAACTTATGTTATTGCAAGATCAAGTCAATATTCTACAAATACCCTTTATACGTGTTTAGGTTTAGGTTATATCTCTTATTATAAGATTTGTTATTAGGGGTTTGGTATGCATGGATATTATGTGTTTATTTTTCGTTGTGCATGTTTTGTATGCCATGCGGGTGACACCAATACTCTACACATACAACCTCTATTGCTTTTTTCATATAGTAAGATTCATCTTCAAGGACATCATCATTATCACTACTAAGAGGAACAAGAGGATTTAAAGAAGAATGCGGCGTAGTGATCGATGATGAACAACATGCCTATTTGTTCATCGGCCTAAAACCTCTTCTAGTGCCTACGATAACAAAAATATTGTATTAATTGCAAAACACACCTTCACCAAGAACTAAATCAAATAGTGTCTGCTGACAAAATTAACAAAACTTGTCTTCATTTCCACAAATCAAATACAAAGATTCAATCCTTTTAACCAATCCACAAAAATCATTGATAATATCTCTTAATTTTAGGTAAAAACAAATGGAATATCATAAAGCAACAATAGAAGAGGAAACCAATGTCTAAAAGTGCAACTGAAGAATGTCGTACGCCAATGGTGGCAGAGGGATGAGAAGCGGTGGTGATGGCAGTGGTAGGGTATGGATGGGAGTAGCGGCGATCGTGTAGATTATGGATTTGTGTTTCCATTTAGAAAGAAATAAATTTCTCTTATGTTGGATTCTTTAACGCATCTTGAAATGGATATTGGTTTAAAGATCAATGATGAAAATTTATGAGATCTTGTTATACGAATTCTTAGTGGACTAAAAGGATCTTTAAACCAATATCCATTTCAAGATACGACAGTGGTGGCAGAGTGATGAGAAGCTGTGACGATGGCAGTGGTAGGGTATGGATGGGAACAACGACGATCGTGTAGATTATGGATTTGTGTTTCCATTTGAAAAGAAATAAATTTCTCTTATGTTGGATTCTTTAACGAATCTTGAAATGGATATTGGTTTAAAGATCAATGATGAACATATGTGAGAACTTGTTATACAAAATCTTATTGGACTAAACTATCAAAGGTTGACTATACACATTTTTTTTGAACGACGACTTTATTAGAACCACTAGCAAGGAGCTAGAAAATTACAAAGGAATCAAAAAAGGGCGTTGAAGCCAACTAACCCAATTCAAAGTTCTATTACATCTAGCTACACACCAATAAAAAGAGCGTAAAAAGGTTGACTATACACATAAGCACCAAAGTAAAATAAAACAAAAAATGAGTGGAATATTTTGTACCTAATCAACTGGTGACAAGTGAAGGAATGTAACATAACTTTTAACATTGGAATGAATTCAAAGATGTTGCTATAGTAGTTTTTGGAATAAGTTACCTAGATGTTGTGTTTATAAAGTATGTTGTTATATAAGGATTAGTACACTTTTGGGAAGAACATACAATAGTAGAGGATCCAACACGTGAAACACGACGATCATTGGAGATTTACAAATTAAAGGCGTTGTAATACACTCTTCCTTATAACTTCTCATACGAGTTCAACCCACTAAAATACAAATAGGGTCAGAAATGTGGTAAATGAGGTTTTTAATTCCGCGCTTTGCTATGGGGTGTTTGAAATTGACGAACACTTTTAGCGGATATCGTGGTACAGATTTAGAAAAAATAGTACTAAAAGATGTATCCCTATATTAGTTGCAACAAAACCACTAACCCTCAAAATTCTCAAAGTTAAACTACCGCTCTACTTAGGGTTTGTGGTTCCAGAAAAGTTTGCATTTGCTAGTACTACTTACTTATATCAAAGATATACTTGAAATGGTCTTCCAATGCAATTGCAACATAACGACAAATACGCCCTCAACTGTGGTTATAATTTGTTTGTTCGAGTAGTTGAATAGTTCTATATGAAATGGTTAAAGAGCAGACTATGTATACATTTTTTTTAAACAAATACATGCTTCATACATCTAAATGCAAAAAATATTAAAAGATATTTGGTTGAGTTTATTATTTCATAAATGTGAATTCCAAATATTGTTATAGATTCCTTATTTTATGTTGGAGAGTGAGATGCCTCCTAATGCACGAACCACCTGTCCATCCTGGGCCTACAACAGACTGAGTGGCGAAAACAGATTGTAGCACATGAAACCATTCAAGGAACCTAATCAATCCAGAATATCTTGAAAGGATTTATCAACATGTGGTTTATGTCCTGCTCATAATGAATTTTGTTAAAGATCTTCTACCAAGTTAGCATCAACTAAAGATGTCCCAAGAGATGAGGCATCACACCCGGATCCAACCGATGCACCATATTCTTCCCTATACAAAAGTTCCGCATATACAGCCAGTATTCCATGTGTTTTGTTAATACAAATATTCGCGTGAAAACGATATTTATATTCTACGATATTTATGTTTTGATTATAACAATTATAATTTCATACGACGTTAAAGTTTACGTAAACAAGTTATTTAGTCGTGAGTTTTCATCCCGACAACAAATCACTTAAGGTATGAATATGGTATTATAAAACTTGGATAATGATCAAAGAAAATATTTTGTCATGCATACTAGTTTAATCATATTCATAAACCCATGTAAGCTTACTTACATCCCCTCTAAACAAATGATTTTAAGAAAATCACCTACTTAATAATTAACTAGTTGCATTAGTGAATAAGACAAAATAAGATTAACCATAAATGGAGACAATCTTTCCATATCTAAACAAATCTTTCTATATATACAAAATAATTTCATTTTAATGTTAACAAATATTTTGTTTCTAGAAGGTTATACTAAATCTGATATTTAAGTACAATTAGAAGATTTTGGAAATATTTTTGGTTAACCACAGAATGACAAAAAAACCGGTTAGTGCAACCGACGGATCTTCGAGATAACAAAGACGAATCCTTCGTCAAGGATCTATGGATCCATGCGACACCAGAATTGGACCAGAACTGCATCTATAAATAGAGGCTTAATGTTCTCATTATAGTTCACCCTTTCTGATTCCCTCTCTAGCATACTTAATCATTATCTTGCATACATTCATATTTACATACATCCTTTGATCATTACACTTGTTATGTAATCCATTACAAGTGATCCAATCATTTTCACTTTCAAGTAAAGAACACAAAGAAGAAGACTTCAAAGCTTCAAGTGTTATTAGTTTAGTTGTGTCATAACATTATTGAGTTATTTATTTCCACCATCATCCATTAAAGTATGTAATCATAGTTGTATGATTGGTTGGTATTTTAGGCCCTAAATTACATAGAAGTTTAGGTTGGTTCTACCTTGAAGTAGGACTCGGTATTTATTATTTAGCTTTGTACCAAAAAAGTATAAGCGATGTTGTACGGTTTTTTCCGTTTAAAGGGAGCTTGTTGACATAGTTAAGAGAACTATCAAATTGGGTATTCGGGGACAGGAGTAAGGCGAAAAGGAGCTTTATGATCGAACCACTATAAATCGTCGTGTCCTTGGTTTGATATCTCCTATCTTTAATTACTTACTTATTGAATTCATTTATTTATTGTCTTGAAATCATATACACTCTTGTCTATCTATTAAGTTCACATAAGAAAGCTGATCTAAGTTTTAATTTTAAAATGGTTAAAACTATTCAACCCCTCTTCTAGTTTTTTACAATTGGTATGAGAGGCACACTCACCAATACTTTTAGAATCTATTTGATTTTAAACTTGAATCAATATATGGATTTTGAAAAATATAAAGAAGGGAAAGCTATGCAAAGACCACCACTATTTGAAAGTGATAGTTTTATTTATTGGAAAAATAGTTTGAAACTTATATGAAATCAAAAGATCTAGATCTTTGGCTTATTATCTTTAATGGTGATTCTCCACCAGTTGTCAAAAACGCGACTACCTCAAGCTCTTGAGGTAGTTCCATTTGAAGTCAAACCGACGACCTTAAAAAAAACTTACTAAAAATAACGAGGATAAAATGGTTCTTTATAATGCTTTACCTAAAAAGGAATATGAAAGATTTTTTAAGTGTAAAATGGATAAAGAAATTTGGCAATCGTTGTTAATCACATATCAAGGTAATAGCTGTTAGCCTCAAAATATTAAGTCAAACATGGAAGCTTCGGTCTTTATTAGCATTCGTTGTAATAGGCTAAGATAGGGGTAACGGGTTCGTTTAGCAAGCTAATTGTATACATGTTATGGGCTAAAGCCCAACCAAATCTCAAGCCTGGCCCATAAGCATACCATAGGCATCCCATATTGTAAGCCTAGGTATAAATACCCTTCTCCACACAAGGAGAAGGGTTGGTTGTTCTTTCTTTTCTCATAGTGCAATCCAACCTTCTATTTTTCTCTCTACCTTATCTCTACTTTCTCTCTCTACATCTCATCTTATTTCTTCCTTTTTTCTATTCAATCTATAATGGTAAAGTGAAGTGATTGTTAATCTTGACATTTGGTATCATGAGCCTCAGGTAGATTTAGTGATTGTGTTTGCTTATTTTGAGCTTATTTTTGTTGCTTATTTCCTGATAAAACCTCACGTCGTCAATTTTTAAATAAAAAATGCATCTTTTTGATTCCACAAATGATCCAAATCAGTTAAAGGGTTGAGTTTTTTTATGTTTTTAAAAAGGCTTTGATAGGTTTAAGCACAAAGTTCTTAGTTTTCTTTGGTTCTTTAATATTTTTTTGTAATTTTTGTTCATTCGTGTATTAAGCAAGCCAAACAAGGATAACATACTTTATATTTGTGATTTCAAGGTTGAAATACATCAAGTTAAGGTATTTTTTATGGATTAAAAATCATTTCATAGAAGTTTTAGCTTAAAAATTTTAAACTTTGTTGTTTAAAAAATCATTTTTGGATTATTCTTAGTTGCGTTTGGTTTAAAGAAATGATAGTTTTTTATTCAAAAACTTGCATCGAGGTTATTGTTCATGTATTCTTGTGGTAAGGACAAAGGAAACATGAGTGCTATAAACAAGGATCTGTGTTTGATTTTTGAGGACAAGACAAAAATAAAAAGTAGTAGCAGTTTGATCAAATCGCTAAAGTAGCAGTTTGATCAAAGAGCAAAAGTAGCAGTTTGAGCATATTCAAAAGTGGCAATATGATCAAATAGCAAAAGTAGCAGTTTGATCAAATAGCTAAACTAGCAGTTTGACCTCTGTCAACATCAGCAATTTGACTAAACTAGCAGTTTGACTAAACTAGCAATTTGACTAAAACTAGGAGTTTGACATGAGTCAACTCCAACAATTTGACTAAACTAGCAGTTTGGCTAAACTAGCAATTTGGCTAAATTTAGCAATTTGAGCTACAGTTCATCCAACAATTTATCTGCCTACTTTTAGCAATTTGAGCTACAGTTCATCCAACAATTTGTCATTGATAACATCAAATAACGTTACATTTATACCATCATTTATCTCGAATAAATTACTCACTTTTATATAATTATTGCAAGAATCATTATTTAATTGCTTAAAGTTGTAAATTGTAGTAATTACTGAGTGATTTGTGAAGACATGCTAAAAGACGCACTTTTTGGAGCTTAAATGATGATATTTGAAGATTGCTTATTTATGCCCAATACGCCGTATCTAGGAAAGAAGATACGGCGTATCAACACCTGGAATTCACAAGAAAACGCGCATTCTCAATTCCCAATATGATGTATCCTAGTTCCTTCATACGCCGTATCCAGCTGGATAAACATTTAGAGATTTGGTAATAAATATAATTTGGGAAGGATATATCTAATTGATTATAAACGTAGCGTGCACTCTAAGGAAAACACCCTTATACGCCGTATTGACCTCATTTAATATGGCGTATCTATCATATTTCAAAGCCTATAAATAAAAGACTCAAAAACGAGTTTTCGGTGTGCAAAATCATATTCTCTATACCATACACATAAAAGACGATTTTCTAAAGAGAAGAAGAGCAGCCAAAGGTCAAGCATCGATCACGATTCCATAGAAGACACCGTGTAATTCCTATACTCTTGTAATCATTTAATTTTTGGTATCGTTCGGTAAAACGTTTAGTTTACCTTGGTTATTTGATCACGTTTGTATAATTACAATGGTTATGGGCTAATACCCTCGGGTATTAGCCATCTTAATGAAGATTTAATGTTTGGATTTTAAACTCGATTTTTTAATTTATCATTGAAAGTTTAATTATGTTTATCACCTAATACTTGTCTACGTGTTAGAATATGAGACCTATCATTCAACTGGGTCTAGTTATGCCTAACAAGTGAACTAGATACTAGGATAGCTCTCCATATCGTATTTTATATTACTAGACCAATAGAATCACAAATAATGTTCTATCTTTGTCTTTAAATTATGAGCTTAGTTGGACCGGCAGGTGACCCGTATGCTTCAACAAGTATGTTCTTAATTAATTGATAAAGACTTGAACAGTGAACTACCAGTATATAAAATACCATCAAACAGTAAGTAGGTAAAGTCCCGATGGGCTAGGGTTTAACAAGATCACCATTGCTTTAATCCCTAGATAGATTATAATGAAACTAAAAGGATGCTTTATGTGGATACGTTAATTGTGACAGGATTCAACGTGTCTAGGTCTTAGGATGATGTCCCGCCTAAGTCTTAAGAATGATATGCCGTTTCAAGATAAGTAATCATTGCATTGAACAAATAAACCAGCATTGAATCGGATTTAATATGGCTAATACAGTTTTCTATTATTTGGCTTGTACCGCTCTTTTATCGTTTGATTGTTTTCTTGCATGTTTATTGTGTTTTGAATTGATTATTGTCACCATAAAACCTGTGCAAATCTCTCAGGCTGAAAACCCCCCATTATCATTAGAACTAGGTTTAACAAGTAATTTGTAGGATCCCGATAACACTTCACTTCATACAATCGATCACGAATCGAACCAAGAAAATGAGAAAGAGAGTTGAGTTGTTTAGAGAGAGAAACTAGAGAGAGAATTGAGAGAGAAAAGAGAAAAAGATATTATTAGATATTTTTGAACAACTTACTTTTCCAAGTGGAAAAGTTCCTTATATACCCCGACACTTAAAAGTGACACGCGGGATATTTAACTAGGACCCGGGCTCGGGTTTTGCTTGGGATTAAACCCAAAACATATACAATATTAGATTAACTATCGAGCCCGATTCCCGATACTTTCCTATTACAACGTTAACTAATTGATTGACCGAGACTTAAATACATAATGAACGAACTTCATGTTCGACTCAATATTTTGAGACTAACATAATTAGAATTAACTAATTGGATCAATTAAAATACTGATAGAATGTAAGGTTAACGACCTCGCTCTTAGTGTTCGACACCCTACTTACCACGAAACCCCACCCGATCGGGTACACTGCCCGTTAAAGTGTTGTTTTAGGATAAGTTGGCTAAATATAAATTTGAAACTTGGTAATCAATAATTTGACCATACACGACATCACATCAAGTTTTTGGCGTCGCTGTCGGGGAGTAAAAAAGTTTAACCTTTAATTTTATTAGTATTTCTAACCGTTAGCTTTAATTAGTATAATTTAATTTTGTTTGCATTAAGTGTTTAATTATGTGTTTAAATTCCGGCTTTATTTAATATTTTTCTAAGTACTCTGTTCTGGTAGATCAACTGATACGCCGTATCCACTAGTTGGATACGACGTATCAACCCTTCTACTCAGACAGCGTATTGATTAATGCAGTTTAAACAACGTATCTGTTCTTCCAAACGATACGTCGTATTCTGTAAAATCAATACGGCGTACTGCCCTTCAACAGACCCATACGACGTATTCAAGTTAATTAAATACGACATATAGATCACCTGATACAGTAGCAGTAGTAATTTTTTGTATTTGATTTCCTGTTTTATGTGTTCTCTTCCCCAAGGGCACATCCTACTGATCATTTGTGCTTATTTTCAGGAAACCATTTGACGAAGAAAGGAATCATGATGACAAAACCGAGTGAATATATTTCCGTTACCGAAAGAACTTCATCTCTAATGATAACGAGGGAAGAATGATCGAGAAAAATTTTGTCGAGATACAAGGAGTGTTTTTAGTAAAGATACGCGATAATACTTTCAATGGGACAATTGGAGAAAATGCGTTTGAACACATTAATAATTTTCTCAAAGTAGTTGGGCCACTCAAAATAAATAGGGTAAGTCAGGACCGATTTAGGCTTAGCGTCTTCCCTATCTCACTCGCAGGTACCACAAGTGAATGGTTTAAAAAGGATTGTATTGGCTCAGTGACTACTTGGGAAGATTTGGTAGAAAAGTACGTTCAAAAATTCTACCAACTTTCTAATGACAATGAAGAGATGGAAGCTGATGAAAGTGACGACCCCAAAAATGTTGCTGAAATCTTCAAGATCGAAGGCAATCTATTTGACTACGAGACACCCTTGTGTAAAGCATTCAATGATTTCAACTATCTCCTTAAAATCGACACGGATCTATTTACTTTCGATATCCAAGGAATCAAGACTTACGAGGGGTATGAGTTGAATAATAATATGACGGGGGATCTTGAGGAACCATGGTCAGATAACGGGGTAGCATATCAACTATGTGATCACATATGCGAACCATATCGTTTCAAAAATGGGAAGTCTAAATGGCCCACGTGTAGTTCAGATATCAACGGGTTTTGTAACGGAGGTGAATTATCAGGGATGGTTTGAGCCGGATGCATGACTTATTTCCAGGATCACAAATGATATGATGAAATAGTTGATGGAAAGTTAAAAGTTGAGGCCTTAGTGCACAAAGCCAAAGTTGAAGGATCATGAGGAGATGCGACTCCTGGTGTGATAAAATTCTATGCATGGTTGAAAAATAGTTTTGAGAACTTCCACGAACTAGATTATAATGTACTTGTAAAACTGGAAGAATGTTGGTGGAAGGTAAATGCTCATGAAGTCGCCCCATTCACTCGTTGGGAAAATTACGGCCAGGGACCGTATGCAAACGCCAAAACTGAAAAAGCTTATAACCCTTATCTTGATATTAACCGTATCTTTGGTAGTAACCATGGAGCAGAAAACGAGCTTAAAGAAAAGTACTTACCGAAAGACAACCCGATTGTTTTTAATTGTTTGAAAAAACTGTAATTTTAATTGTTTTATTGAGTCTGTCTTCCCAGACACTCAATACGGTGTATCGAACCTCTATGGATACGCCATATTAAACCTGCCTGGACGTTATCAGTCTTTAATTTCTGCATTTAATTTCTGCAAAACTTTAAAATATTTTTTTACAGGATGCAATACGGCGTATCCTTGGGTTTGGGATACGGCGTATTGACTACTTGTATAGTGTGTTTAATTGTTTTCCTGCATTATAAGCATTGTATAACCGAGATAGGAATTGCACTTTTGTCTTCTAAAACTTTTATGCAGGACCTTGCTGTAAAGAAATCGACGATATAGTATACTCTGAAAAAGACGTGTGTTGAACTCGTACGAGCATTCTGACGCCTCGTCAACATACTTTTTGCTCAAGAACTCAAATTGGAGAATCATCCCGAGCAAGATATCAGGGGAGTTCCTCGTTCTAATTCTATTTCCTATTTTCTTTAATTGTTTTATCTATACAACGAGGACGTTGTATAATTTAAGTAGGGGGGGATAGAGAATTAGAACGTCTACTTGTCCTTTCTTTTACAAATAATATGCTATATGCTTTAATTATGCCAATTTAAAATTTTCTAGCATAACTTTTATAAAAATTACTAGTTACATGACCTCGCGCACTATAACCCTTAATACCAAATTGTGAGAATTAAGCCTATTCCGTTTCCAAACGTTTACTAAAAATTCCACAAAAATTATGAGTGTGCCGGTGACGTAGTGGACTTTAGAACTTGGCTTGGTATATCACTCGATACAACAACGATGAGTACTATGGAATTAGATGGAGTAACATGTTTCACTAGTAAATTTTTAGGAATACACCAAAAATCCTAAATGTTGTAAAATTAACTAACTATACTGGTTGGTTAAACCCCATATAACCCTTTGCTTACTCTCACTGTTAGAGTAAGATCCTCTAGAAAAACCTGTTGAGCCATTCATGTCTTTTTCACACCAAAATGTCTATTTCGTTACACCTTTACACCTTAGCCTACCCTGTAGATTAAGCCTACTTAATCAAATTTGCTAGTTACTTTTGTGTAAAGTTTTGTATTTCCTGTGTCAAAGTGAAATTTTCTATCTCCGGTTAGGCCAGTAAATTGCACAATGCAATAGGAAATTATGTAGCTCGTGTATTTTGCTACTTTCGCAATTATGTATTATGTCCGAAGATGAAGTGTTGAAGTAAAAATTATTCGGATGAATTATGATTGTGAAGACGGTAAAATTACACCGAGAGTTATGAAAAAATTGGAAAAATAGAAAATGCATCAAAAAAGAGAAGGATGATTGATAGTCGGTTCTCTAAACTTAAACCGATGAAATACTTGGAAGGATCGATTATTCGTTGATGTGTTGATAAAAATCAACGATGTATAGTTTTGTATAAAGTGGCCGATATCATCACTTTTGTAAAAGTATGTAAATTTGGGATGATCGGGAAGTTGACCGTTATGGGAACGCCAACTTAGGTTGTCTTTGTCATTTCTGTGATCGAGGCGTTTGTATATATTTCGAGTCTTTATCATGGAATGGTCGGGAAAAGTTACTAGCAACTACCTTATTTGTCCAAGCTTAATCTATTTGTTTTGTGAATTTTATTTATCAACAATTTACTTCTCTTTCCTAGCAACTAACCTTAGGTGTTACGCGAATGAGGATGTGTACGAGTATGCATGTCTATTCCGTCATTACGAACATGTATGCATGTCTCAACTGCCTTGTTGGTTTATTACTTTTGGTGAAAGTTAGAAGATCCCTACCCTGTATCATTCTTCATCCTAACCCTTGGTTAAACTCGAATGAGGATGTGATCGAATTGTACATGTCTATTCTGTCGTTACGGCCGTGTATGTATGATACAACTGCCTTGTTGGTGTGGTACTATCGGTAAAAGATTGTTAGAATAATCAACCCTTAGCCTTATAATAAATACCTAATTTACCTTTTGACTTGTTTCTCCTTAGCTCTAGTGGTGGAGATGTGTATCCTTGCCAAGCATATGATATGAAACTAATCACGACCGAGCAAATGAGCGTACCAATTAAATGTTACACCCTAGATTAGTTGAGTGATCTGAGTGTTTTCATTTCCATATTTTGTGAGGTGCTTGGTCTTGTACATGTGATTAAAACAAAAGAAGTACTTAAACGGAAAAATGCTTAACTTCGGTTAGGATACATTTTCAATATAATCTAGAGTCTACTTGAGGACAAGTAGGATTCAAGTAGGGGGATACTTGATGGCATCAAATAACGTTACATTTATACCATCATTTATCTCGAATAAATTATCCACTTTTATATAATTATTGCAAGAATTGTTACTTGATTGCTTAAATTTGTAAAATGTAGTAATTACTAAGTGATTTGTAAAGATATGCTAAAAGGCGCATTTTTTGGAGCTAAAACGATGATATATAAAGATTGCTTAATTCTGCTTAATACGTCGTATCCACAAAAGAACGTTGTATCAAGCTGGATAACTATTTAGAGATTTGGTGAATAAATATATTTTGCGAAGTTATATTTGATTGATTATAAACTTAGCACGCACTCCAAGGAAAACACCCCTATACACCATATTGACCTAGCTTAGTACGGTGTATCTAGTCTTTTTCAGACACTATAAATAGAAGACTCAAAAACAAGTTTTCAGTGTGCAAAATCATATTCTCTATACCATACACATAAAAGACGATTTTCTAAAGAAAAGAAGAGCAACCAAAGGTCAAGCATCGATCACGATTCCATAGAAGACACCGTGTAATTCCTATACTCTTGTAATCATTTAATTTTTAGTATCGTTCGGTAAAACGTTTAGTTTACCTTGGTTATTTGATCACGCTTGTATAATTACAATGGTTATGGGCTAATACCCTCGGGTATTAGCCATCTTAATGAAGGTTTAATGTTTGGTTTGTTTTAAACTCGATTTCTTAATTTATCGTTAAAAGTTTAGTTATGTTTATCACATGATACTTGTCTACGTGTTTGAATATGCGACCTATCATTCAATTGGGTCTAGTTACGCCTAACAAGTGAACTAGATACTGAGATAGCTCTCCATATCGTGTTTTATATTACTGGACCAATAGGATCACAAATAATGTTCTATCTTTGTCATTAAATTATGAACTTAGTTGGACCGGCACGTGACCCGTAATGTTTTAACAAGTATGTTCTTAATTAATTAATAAAGACTTGAACAGTGAACTACCAGTATAGAAAATACCATCAAACAATAAGTGGTTTAAGTCCCGATGGGCTAGGGTTTAACAAGATCACCATTGCTTTAATCCCTAGATAGATTATAATTAAACTAAAAGGATGCTTTATGCGGATACGTTAATTGTGACATGATTCAACGTGTCTAGGTCTTAGGATGATGTCCCGCCTAAGTCTTAAGAATACTATGCCGCTTCGAGATAAGAAATCATTACACTAAATAAACAAACCAATATTTAATCGGATTTAATATGGCTAATACAGTTTTTTATCATTTGTCTTGTACCGCTCTTTTATCTTCTGATTGTTTTCTTGCATGTTTATTGTGTTTAGAATTGATTATTGTCACCATAAAACCTGTGCCAGTCTCTCAGGCTGAAAACCCCCCATTATCATTAGAACTAGGTTTAACAAGTAATTAGAATTAACTAAATTAGAGTAATTAAAATACTGATAGAATATAAGGTTAACGACCTCGCTCTTAGTGTTCGACACCCTACTTACCACGAAACTCCACCCGATCGGGTACACTGCCCGTTAAAGTGTTATTTTAGGATAAGTCGGCTAAATATAAATTTAAAACTTGGTAATCAATAAATTAACCCTACACGACAGCACACCAATATCCAATGAAACCATAATTAAACCGGAAACATCAATCACAACAATGGTAAATACATGGCTAGGCCAGCACTAGGAGTGCTTAACCACTCATAGCAACAGTAAGATAAGAAATAAATGAAGAGATCTTGGATTATTAAATAATAATTCTTACAAATGGCATTTATGAAGGATTAATGCTAAAAATGAGTAAAGTGATATTCCCTTGGACTTCTTGGTGGAATGCTTCGTCTTCTAGAGGCCTTGTTCACCTCTTGGTACTTTGTTATGAAGTGGTGAAGTGAGTGATGCTGATTGAGCCGTCCAAGCCCTCTTTTTATAGGTATCGACTATGTTACGGCGTAACCATTATGAAGGTGTTATGCCGTAACCATGCTGAGTTGGACTTCTCTTTTGCAGGCTTAAATCTTGTTACGACGTAACGCTATGGTGCATGTTACACCATAATGCTGACACAGATGAGTCATCCTTCTTCTATGATATGTGTTACGGCGTAATGATGACGATCTTTTACGCCGTAAAGGTAGTGCTGACTCATTTCTTCATTAATCTTTGTTACGGCATAATCCCTTTGGGGTTGTTACGCCGTAACTAGCCTTGAACTCTTTACTTGAATGATTTCCACGTCTAAATCCCGCGTCTTTTGCTCAAATGCTCGCATTGCTCCTGAAAACTAAATATAAGCAATTAAGTAATTTTTTCAGATATTTATAACATAATTATAAGCATTTCCATAGGGAATTTGATACTAAAAAGTATTAATTATTTGATGTTATCAAATATCCCCCACTTGACTTCTACTTGTCGTCAAGTAGACTTGTTAGAATAACTTATAAAAAGATTTCCCCAATTTTACTCAGAGAAATGAATTCATAATTTACTTATGCTAGAAAACATCAAAGCCGAACACCTTACGAAATGGGGATCGAAAACACTCAACTCTCATGACAAATCTATGTGTTTCATTTCAGGGTGCTCACTCAATTGCACAGTCATAGCATGTATTCTATCATAAGCTTGGAAAGTACACAAATCTCCACCAACTAGAATTAGGGTCTAAACAGTCTTAAAGGAAACAGGGGTGAGACACGGGTTTAAACAGGGTGAATCTTCCTACAATCTTTACCAAAAGCGTCACACCAACGAGGGCGACAAAATCACATATACACATCCACAACGATGGAACAGACCTACATGATTGCATTCAAATCCCTCATTCGAACAAAACCAAGGGTTAGGATGCAAACTAATATAAGGTAGGATAAGACATGGGATACATATTAATTGGTGTTAAATAAACTACACAAGACAAATAGTCTTTAATAGTCTAAGGTCTTCATAACCGGCTACCGTCCATCCACAAGCACAAGTATTTAAGTCCAAAAATTTGATCCACAATAATAGGCTACTAGCCCCATTCTTCATAATCATATATGTGGCTTATAGTTACACCACCTTTATATATTTTTAGCACTTAGATGGCTTATAGTTGCACCATCTTTACATCTTTTATTTACAACATACACACACACACACACACACACACACATATATACACACACACACACACACACACACACACACACACACACACACACACACACATATATATATATATATATATATATATATATATATATATATATATATATATATATATATATACTACAAAGGTTTATATATTTAATTATTGCCCCTGCAGCATATGATACATAACACATATCCCCCCACTTGAGATGAACAATATCGAAAGTAAGTAAACAGGGGGGGGTCATTACAAATCATTAACGATAAGTCTTCCACGAACTCACAAAATTTCCAAACCTATTTCCCCAAACCAATGGACTTAAGCAGCCATGTTATTCAACACTAAGAAAATTTAGACTACATGGTTGGGTAAGGCGAAAGGGTGTAACAATACATAAAGAGGTTTTAAACACGAATTGGCTTAACAAGGTGATCTAGGGGTATCTTGCACTAAAATTAAGTGCAAACAAAGGTTTTACACGGGGAGGTCGACAAGTTAGTGTAACAAGTAGATAAACAAACACATGTAGGCTATTTGGTGAATTCCTAAGATGTTGCCTTCTCGAACTGTCTATTCCAAATAATCAATTAGGTCTCGAAATGATGTACAAACCAAGTTTTAAAGTCTACAATACTACCGGCACACTCATATATTTGGTGGATTTATGTATAATAGATGAAAATGGAATAATAGGCTTAACCTCACCAATTGAATCAAAGGATAATAGTGCGCTCAGCAAAGATTAATTCTAGTTTATTAGAAAAAACTTGTCAATTTTTTTTTAAAATTGGCACAATTTTTCAAAGAAAACTAGAAAATCGAAGTCAAATATAGGTCAAGTGGTAAATCTACTCCCACCCCCTACTTGGTTTGTATAATATCCTTATTGTACATTTAAGGAAATGAAATTAACAGAATAAGAGTAGAATTAAAACAAAAGACTCCCCTGAGCATTGCACTTTACTTCAAGTTAAAATCGCAAGAGATGAATCTTTTTCTTGTATTCCCTTAAAAATAAGGGGGGCCAATCTCGTGTTTGTCCCTCACTAAAAAAAGTTAACAGCAAAAAAATCCTTTAATGATAAATATACAAGAAATACAAACCTACCTCACTTTCATAGGAATCACAGTTGCATTTAGCACATGCAACAAGCCTTTTAAACCACTTGGTGGCCCAAGTGGACGAGTGAAGTCTCGTGAGGGTCTTCTAGAGAACATATCCACAAAGTTCATTTAATAATACACGGTTTTGAAAAAAAATTCATACTAATTTCAGGTTTTCAGAAAAGGATTACGGCGTAATCATGGGTTTGGTTACACCGTAATCATGTGGTTGTTAAATTTGAAAATTTGGATAAAGAAAGATTACGTCGTAACCCAGAGAGGAGATTACGCCGTAAATACATCTGTTACGGCGTAACCAAGGTGGTTACGCCTAAACAGGAACCTATTTACCATATGAAAACGAGTCGAGGAGGCCTCA
>BQNB010045722.1:1451-44119 GCA_026074375.1 Tanacetum coccineum | reverse complement strand
GAGGAGGTGCAAGGTCTCTATAGCACTATTATAAATGCTAGGGCAGCTGCAAGCAAGTAATTTTTCTATTTTCTCCTGCTGCTTTTAATTAGTTCATGGATGGTCAGAAGTTGGCAGCAGTTAGCTAAAATGGAAGCGGATCAAAAGTCGGTAACTGTTACTTTTAAATGCATAAAACATCCTAATGTATTCTATTTTCAATATTTTGCAATGGAATATTATGATATTTGTGATCTCATTTGGCGCGAAAATATTGGACGAAAATTGTTCAATATGAACAGTTACCTGAAATTGGTTTTCATTCTATACGAATATTTAAAGAGCGACTCCTTTAAAAATGGTAGAATATTTAACACACCAGCTACTAAGAAACAAAGTAAAAGATAAATGTTTGAAATTGATTCTTATTGTTTCACCCTTGAGGTGCCTGGAGTTTAGTGCGAGTAAGATAATGCATCAAAGACATGGGTTGTTTTCAAATGGGTCAAACTGCAAAGTTTAGCTGAAAGTGAAACATCTGAGAAGCTGCCTAGAGTCTGTTACCCAGTAGTTTGAGCATCTGAATGGGAATGTAGCAAAGATAGGACGTTCGGTATTTGGCCCAAAAAAAGATGCACGGTGCAAAATGGAACTTACACCGCGCAACTCTTCTCAGGATGGTTCGACTGAATTAACCGAACATGTTAGAAAAATATGAAACAAAACATACGCTATATAATCTGACAAAAACACGCCCGCCGCAACGTGCAGGCCGCAATTCCATTAAAGTATCTTTTCAGAATAAAAAACATCCAGACCCGCAACGCACAAGTCGATTTGGGAAAAAAAAATAAGCTCCGCCGCAACGCGCGGGTTCTCATGCTTGTTTAACTATAACCAAAATATAACCTCCTCAACTTAATTCATTTTTCAAATATATATATATTTGAGGACATTTTTCAAATTACTATGTTACATATTTACATGTGTTAAATTTATTGTTCGAGCATTGCTTTCGAGCAAGACATTAACGTCAAAATCTTTCATTTGTCTCAAATATCACCGACGTAATGAAAAGAGCACATCGTCGATAATAGTTACAAGTGTGTCACCTCAAAGGATTACGTTTGTAATTATGTAAATAATGAGTTAAGTATTTTTTTTTATGTGTTACATTTATTTATAGTTATTGATTTGTCCGTTTATGTCATTTTACACTTTTTAATTGTAGTTAACAGTTACGTTACCAAACATTTTTATAAATAATATAGATACAACTTGCAGCTATTGCTTACAACTTAGGGTTTATAGCTTACGCACAACTTAAAGCATACAGTTTACAGTTAGTTTTGTCGACATACTCATCAAGTTAATGTGAACAACTTGAAGTAGTCACACCAATTCTCTTAAAAAGAGAAGGTTAAGTCTGATTTAAATGTATGTATGTAGTGTTAGGCTTAAATCCTCTAGACTAATAGGCTAAAAGATAAACATTTATAAAGGGTTTATCATAGTAAATGCTTTTAGGTTTTATACTTAAATTTGCCAGAAGCAATTAATCTTTAGTTCTTTTGATTGGTTATAACCGCATTTACGGTAATTTTCGTTTTGTTCTGACCCGACCATCACTTTCATCTAAGCGGAATACCAGCTTTTCACCGCACCACCTTTTGTTGCGTAATGATCACTACATAACTAAACATATAGAAAATACTTCACATTATACGAAATACATCACAATATACCCCACACACACTCACAACTAAAAAAATTTCGTTAGATGATCGGAACCACCCAAAAAACACATAAAAGCGAGTTTCAAGTGTGATGGTGTTCAACCATTATGGCCTTGACGAGCGAACATGCTCTTTCACGTGTGGTGAAAGACCACCATAAAGACAACTCTAAATAAACTTAAACATCATACAATTAGGATGATTAACGTGGTATAGGACTCTCTACAATCGCAATCCTATTGTTTTTCTCCTACTTACCCATTACCCTAGATTTTGAAGTGAAAACTAAACAAGTCAGGGCAGGCTAAAACTTAAGCTCATCTCGCCTAAGTTTATAACGTTTGAGCTGTTGTTTCGAGTCTTATGCTTATATCTATTTAGTCAATATATTTGATTAATAATATCTTGAACTCGGCTGAAAACACATCTTATAAGCTCAGGTTCATCTCCAGCTCGGTTTAAATAATACGAGTCACAAATGAAATACGTGACGACTTGAACTCAGATTGTTAACTAAACCAAACTTGATTTTTTTTGAGGTCCTCTACTAATAAATATGCATGAAAAATTATACAAATACCACTCTTTCAACCATGACTCAAATGCTATCACGTCGTTGTTGGGACGATTTGTGATTCATCTTTTTTCATATTTATTTATCTATTTATACATGTCACATTTTTGGAGATTACAAATACACGCGCACTTGTATTTTGTCTATTTTCAAGTTTAATAAGTCATCTCTATATTCCTTTAGAAGTATACCAAATAATTTTAAAGTACAATTTTTTAACTAAAACAACTTAACTTTTAGAGCCAGAACTATTTAGAAATATGTACCAATAACATAAACTTGAGTTATACAAATCTATACTTCTATATTAATATATAAATGATATTGCTATAATTTTTGAATGTAAAAAGTGAAAACTGAATGTATTTTAGGAATAAATGAAAACTAAATTTTATTATAAGAAACACAATAAATTGTAATAAACAACATTTGACTTTCAACTGATTGGGCCGAGTTACCGGTTACCGGTTAAATCAGTTCGACCACCAGGTCAACCCGGTCTCCAATCGACCGGGTCGAGTTGCCGAATCACCGGGTTACCGGTTCAAACAATTCGATCACCGGGTCAACCCGGTCTTCCATAAAAATAAAATTTATATATATTTGGAATGATTAAAAAAAAGTATATAGATATATATATCGAAACCCGGGTTATAGGTGTTACACTTACTATGTCGACACACGAAAGAAAGGCTAGCAGCATTAGAGAATATTATTTTTATGGTATGGTCCAAGTGACGACACAATATCAATGTTTAGACTTCTTGTTACCATTTACGCTATTGTAAACGGAAACAAAAGTGGAGTCACTGGTTTTTGGAAGATATTTGAAACGAGAAAGCTAGCGATGATGATGATGTTGGGTTTTACGATCTAATTAACCAATTAATTAACATGAGTACGCAGCGGAATTAAAGATCACATGTAGAACACATTAATTAACAATGATAGAAGATGTATATCTTTTAGCACGAAAAGATACATCGCTTAAGGTAGCCGTTAACACCGTCTTCTATATACGCGTGTGTATAATCACCACACGCAAAACCTCCAAGATCTAATGTAAGATCTCTCTAAGTCAACACACACAATACGTTCTTAGTAAACAACGAAGTATGCAAGTACTAGTAGTGTTTTAGCAAACGAACACCACAACACTTGAATCCAATCAACACGTGAGCAAAAACCACCTAGTGGTGGTTGTCGATTACCAAACAAAACACCCTAAAGGGTTTTTAGTTTGGTTCGATCGCAAGAAGGGAAGAAACCGAATCCCTTAAAGGGATGTTCGGTCGATCGTCACAAGGAGAGAAAGAGAAAAGATTTTAGGGTTTTGGTTTTGCATTCGTAAAAACAATGACCCCTAAATTCTTTATATATACTTTTTAAAACTTGTTGGTCAAGAAAACCAATCCCAATCCCATTGGGATTCTATTAATCGGCCGACCAAGGGTAGGAGGGGCAAACCCGCAATTTTCCTTTTTCTCGTTTTACATATTAGTCCCTTAACTTTTAATACTAATATATATCTCGTTAAATACTTTTAACGGTTGTTTACTAAAACATTACTTAAACATTGTTTACGTATTAACGTGTGCGTCCCCTTAGGTTCGAATAAATAATTCGGACATATATTATTTACGATGGACATATTTCAACAGCTCCCACTTGGACATGTATATAATACAATAACATCGGTAAACGTCTAGCAACACGCCAATACACCTGAAATATTTGAGTATGGTTTCACAGGGCATGAACAAATGATTTAAGTTTTACAATCCCTTTGTTTCCGATACCATTGTTAAATTGGATATGAATCAATGTCATTCTATATTTAACGATTCTGTTTCTCATATATGAAGTAATCAAGATTACTAAAAATCAATGAGACATATCTACATGAGTTTTCAGGTACGACAATACACACATCTGATTATTTCTATGAGGGGCCCAGTGGTATCTTCTTCAATAATTTGAAGGAACAAATTCTATATTAACTACAAGTGTCTAGTCATTATATGGCATAAACCATTCTGACATAACCCTTATTAGTTACCTTATTCAGGACAATTTAACTATATCAAGAAGGGATATCCACATATGCTAAACCTACTTGCGTCTCAAGTCTAAGGATTTATGTAAATAAAATCACGTACAAGATTCACTTGATGACGTCGATCCATAAAGTGATATTCTTGTGGCGGAGAAATCCAATATTCATCTTATGAATATCATGTGAGTTTGGTGGACTCATCCTTAATATCTCCAATATCACCAATCACTCAGAATTGTCTTAGTTTAACAATATTCCCATATTGTTAATCGACAACGAATTAATTTAGAATAATATATTTATTATTCATGGATCTAAACATGCAAATATAAGACACAATTTATAATATAAAATTACAAAATATCAACAAAAATACCAAGTATCATTATCATAAAATAAATTGTTCAAATATCTCTTATCCAAATTCTAAAACACGGATCTACATGAAACTACTAGTTAAACGAAGTCTCATGCTCTCAGCATGTTGAGTAAGTTTTCCTTTCGGTAAAGCCTTCGTAAAAGGATATGCTAGATTGTTATCTGTGTGAACTTTAAGAAGGTATCTTCTATGGTAGTGTCTGGCGCCCATCTGAACCCCCGGTTCGTTGGCGATAAGAAGTGCGGCTGAATTGTCGCAAAACATCTTAGTGGTTGTTTATTTGTTGGTACTATACCAAGCCTGAAAGTAACTGCCTATCCAAACAGCTTTATTCTCTGCACATCCTCTTCTTAAGCAGCTATGTAATTCAGCTTGTGTAGCAGGCATTTTAGTAGTACTTTACTTGGAGCTTTCTAGTCTACTACGCTTCCGTTTAAAACAAAACGTATCATGTCAGAGATTTCATATCATATATATCGGTCTCAATCCAGCATTGCAATATATTCTAACTCTAAGTTCTGTGCTCAGGATTTCCCACCATAAACCAAGAAACATATCTGTAGTGTTTCTTAAATAAACCTAAGAATGTTTTTCACTACAGGTCCAGTGAAGTTTCTTTGCCACCTGGATTCTGTTAAATCGGCTTGTCAAATTTTGCATGAACGGCAACATCCAGTATTGTGCATCTAACAGCATTATAATGGATTCTATAGCCAAGCATAAGGGTACATTCTTCTTGCGATTCACTCTTTAGGCGGTTGAGCACCTTGTGATTGTTCAAGTCAAGTCTTTTTGCCTTGGAGGATATGACACATTTGGAATTATCCATTTTTATATCTTTTCAAGATCTTTCCATGTAAGCATTTTGACCATTCAATTAATCGCTTCAATCTATATCTATAGATTTTGATCCAAAAATAAATTGCCGCTTCCCCTAATCTTTCATAGAAAAAACACTTTCCAGATAATTCTTTTACACTTTGAAATTTTTTGGTATGTGAATTACCCTTGATGCTTATGTCTCAACTATAAGATGAGGATGTAACATTGCTCCACAATAGCATTTTGATAACAACATGGCTCATCAAGATTTTGAGACAATCCAAACCTTTTGATTTCCTCATCATCTATTTTATTCCAGCTTCTTGATGCTTGCTTAAAGCCATAAAATGATTCTTTGAAGCTTGCATCTTTTCCTGGGATGACTTGGATCAACAAAAACCTTCTGGTTGTACTATATAAATGTCTTCATCAAGATAACCATTTAAGAAGGCTGTTTTAACATCCATTTGCCATATCTCATAATCATAGTATGCTGCTATAGATATGAGAATTCTAATAGCTCTAATGTCAGCGATAGGTGAGAACGTTTTCTTCATAATCAACCCCGTAGAGTTGAGTATAACCCTTTGCTACAAGACGAGCTTTATAGACGTGTACAATACCATCCATGTCGGTCTTTTTCTTAAAAAGCCACTTACTCCTAACGGTCTTACAACCAGGAGGAAGATCGACCAGGACCCATACCATATTGTTCATCATGGATTGTATTTCCGCATTCATAGCATCGATCCACTTATTAGATTCTGAATATAACATTGCGGCTTTATAGCTAGTGGGTTCATTAAGATCCCCTAGACTATGCTCCTCCACCTCTACATTTAGACATAAGCGGTTTGGAGCTCGACGTGTCTTGTTGGACCTATGAATCGGAATCACTTCCTCTTGTGGTGGTTTAAAACCCTCCACCTCTTGAGGAATGTTGCTAGTGATTTCAGAAGGTATTGTATCTTCTTCTTCTTGAATTTCTTCAAGATCTACCGCCCTCCCACTGATTTCTTGACTTATGAGACGTTTCTCAAAGAATTCAGCATACCTTGCTACAACAATTTTGTTTTCAGGTGGGAAGTAGAAATAGTAACCCATCGTTTCCTTTGGGTATCCTATTAAGATACACTTAATAGATCTTTGTTTGAGTTTGTCAGGCGTATCTCTCTTCACAAGAGCCTCATATCCCCAGACCTTTAAGTAAGACAAGTTTGGAACTTTTTCATACCACAGTTCATAGGGTGTCTTATCTACCTTCTTTGTTGGAACCATATTGAGAATGCGTGTTGCAGACTTTAGAGCATAATCCCAAAAGGATAAAGGCAGAGTTGTAAGATTCATCATAGATCACACCATGTCTAATAAAGTACGGTTTCTCCTCCCAGACACTCCATTATGTTGTGGTGTGTATGGAGGAGTAAGCTGTTGAACAATTCTGTTAGCTTTTAGATAATCTTTAAACTCTTGGCTTATGTATTCGCCACCCCGATCTGATCGTATTGCCTTAATGGTCTTTCCGAGTCGATTTTCAACTTTATTTTTAAACACTTTGAACGTTTCAAAAACCTCATGTTTATGTTTAAGAAGATAAACATAACCATAACGACTATAATCATCTGTGAATGTAATGAAGTAGCTAGCACCTTGTCTTAACACATGTCTAAGTGGACCACATACGTCAGTATGTATTATTCTAAGAAGATCAGTTGCCCTTTCGGGACGATTTGGAAACGATTTCCTTGTCATCTTACCCTATAAACAAGATACATATTAATCAAATGACTCATCATCTATTGATTTTAAAAGCCCTTCTTGTTGCAGCCTTTTAATGCGTTTCTTATTTATATGAGCAAGACGGTAGTGCCATAGATAAGTAGAGTCCAAGTAATGCTTGACTCTTTTAGTGCTAACATTTAAATAGAATTATCATTTGGTACAAGATCATGCATATCAATTTCATAAATACCATTACTGGGAATAGCATTAAAATAAACAACATTGTTCTTAGAAACTAAAATTCCATAATCCGTAAAACACTGGACAAATCCATTTTTTACCAAACGATGAACTGAAACAACACCTCTAATTATAGAAAGTGCATAATGACAATTGTCTTAAACAAATCACAAGGTCATTAGGTAAAACTAAGTTAAAACTTCCAATAGCTTCTACTTGTTTTAACTTTCTTACTCCTCCAAGACCATGTTTTGTGTTACAAATATGAGTACCACAACTAGTGTCATACACCCAGGATTTAGTAGGAAAATAAAATAATTCTATTATAAAGACATCTGAAGAACTGTCAGTGCCAACTTACTTCTTCTTCTTAATCAACTCAGCAAGGTAAGCGGGACAATTTCTCTTACAATGACCCACCTCTTTGCAGTGGTGACAGGTGTCATCCTTAGATGGGTGCTCTTTAGCAGAAGGTTTAGGGTTTTTAGGCTTAGGGATAAACTTGTTTATCCTTTCCATTGCCATTAGCTTTACCTTTACCTTTAGCTTTAAGCGATTTCTTATTGGATTTCTGGATTTTACCACCTTTAATCATCATTACTTGTGGTGTTTCAGCTTTTTTAGGTAAACCCTTTGCATACTCAATGAGCATAGCATGTAGTTCACCAAATGTCTTCCCCATGTTATGCTTATTATAGTGAGGCCATTCAAGATTAAACCAACACTAAGCTCTTGTGGGAGCACATAACCAAGACATTCCAGTTCACATATTCTTCAATATAATGACATATGGGCCAATGGTTTTCCCTATTTCTGTTTGCAAGCATGGAAAGTTTGGATCAGGTCAAACCACTCCATTGAAGCATTTCATAACGTGAGGAATTTTTGAAATTGTCTTTAAAGTTCAGGAGTCATACTTCCGAGCATAAGACAAGCCACCTCATTATGAATCATATACCGCATTCCACTACGCAAGTACTCGAAATCGGTATGGTAAAGCAGGGAAAATAGGCTGATCAATGACAAACAATTTTCTTTTCAACTCTCAAGACTAACTTAAGTTGACGAAACCAGTCATTGAAATTATTTCTAGAAATTTCAAACATCGACCTGAAAGCCGAATGATTTATGTTTTAGACAGGTAGTGCCATTTACAAAACATAGTTAAAGTTCAAGAATTAGTATTTTCGATAATACTATTTGAAGAAAATTAATTACCCACGTTTCAGAATGTTCTCTTGTATCCTATATATATGATAATTGTTATCAATAATAATCAAGGAATCAAATTAGCATTCAATAAGAACATTGTTTCCTTATGATAAACACTTACGTTTTAAAAAATATATATTTAGAAAGAATTAATGAATGATGATATAATATTTCTCAAATAAGACATATATTCTCATGAGAATCTCTGATAAGGTTGGAACCGATTCCAGGAAACGAATTAGCAAAAGTTGAACAAAACAAATAAAAAAGATATTACAGTACCTCGGTAAACTCGGTGTCGACTAAAAAAAATTCATACCCTACAACCCCTATTTATAATAAACGACTAACTTGGAAAACAAGTTTGCATAATAAGGAAAGAAGATATATTAACAAACTGACATTGCATAATAATGAAAGAAGATATATTAGTAATAAAACTTTGCTCTTTAATTACTAACAATTCAGCCCCTCCACTTATTTCTTCCATTTAATTAATAGTTCACGCTCCTCGACTTTCCCTCACGAACTCCTTCTACCTGATCAGGCACCAATATTAATTCCGTATCTTCTTTCAAACCAGCAGGTATTTCTTGACGTTTGAATACTTGTTTCTGAACGTTTGAATAACACTGTAGTGACATGCCATGGTTCACGGTAACTTTAATCGAACGCACAAAGAAGCGTAAGAATCAGGTCCATCCGCAGCGTATTAAAAACCTGAAGTCTTTAGAAAACCCCCTTAAACTTCTCTTATAGTTAGACATCTAGTGAATGACGTTCTGTTCCCATGAGTCCATAGCGTCTAGTTTTAATAAAAAACTTTAATTTTGGAAACACATTATGAACTATAAATTGCTAGTCTAATCATGGAAGATTTTATATCGGATGTAAGCCGAATCCACTTTTGACTTTTTGCATTATATAGTCCATATAAATCTAATTATCGATAACATAGTCATGTTTATATTTGTTTTTCAAAAAACCCTTTTATTTTCTCACAAGTCAAGAACTTAAAATAAAACATATAAACATCAACTAAACTAAATAATATTTATTTAAAATCACTTAACAATTAAGGCATGCAAACATTAAATATAATCTAAATTATCTAATGATTAGATAACGTATATATTCGCATAAGGCTCCTTCATCCAATGACTACTGCCACATACATCGAATTAATCGATTGCGTAAGCCTTATATAAATAAATACCAAATAGCACATAAATCTTTTAACTATTTTAGGCCCCTTAATTAAATAATAAGGGTCTTCCCGAATTCTTGAATCATGGATCTTACCAATTAAGAAAATATTTAAAATTATGCGAATCTTGATTATATTTAAAACAAATCCTTTAACATTAACAAGATTTAAATATATATATCATCCATGATAATTTTGCATGGTTTTTATCATGGATCTCCACTAACAATTAACAAAACTTAAAACTATTAACAATTAAAACATCAAGTTTTATATAAAATTGCATACAAGCTAGATCTCGTCTAATTAATTTTATTAACCGTCAAGATCAATTCTTTTAACAAAAACACCCACCGGGGCATTAAAATTAATCACGGAAACTACCCTAAAATTTTGTCCAATTTTCAATCCCTTGTAATTAAAGATTCTACACTATGGCTCATGATGCACTGTTGGTTTTATGACCTAATTAATCCATTAATTAACACAGTACGCACGGAATTAAAAGAACACATGTAGAACACATTAATTAACAAGTATAGATGATGATTACCTTTAGCAACGAAACGATACACCATTTTTTTTATTATTTTTTATTTTTTTTTTATAAATTTTTAAAGGTAACCGTATAACCTCCGTCTCTATATACGCGTAAGAATAATAACCACATACGCAAAAACCTCCAAGATCTAAAGTAAGATCTCTCTAAGCTTCCACACACAACACGTTCTTAGCAAACAATGAAGTTTGCTAGTACTAGTAGTGTTTTAGCAAATGAACACCAAAACAATTGAATCAAATTAACACGTGAGCAAAACCACCTTGTGGTGATACACGATCGAACAAACACACCCTTAAGGGTTGTTTGTTTTTGGCCGATCGCTAGAGGGGAGAAAACCAAACCCTTAGGGGTGTTGGTTTCGGTCGAATACAAGGAGGGAGAGAGGGGAGAGGTTTTAGGGATTTTTCACAAAACACATATCCAATAATGAACCTCAAGTCCTCCTTATATAGCCTACACAATCTTGGAGAACAAGCAAGCAAGCCCAAACCCTCTTGGGTTGTGGGTTCGGCCGACCAAAGGGAAAAGGGGGCAAACCCTCACTTTCTTTTTTCCCGTTTTGCATATTAGTCCTTAATGTTTAACTATTAAACATTTAACTAATATATTTATTTATCGTTTACTAAAAACACTAATTAAACATTGTTTACGTATTAACGTGTGCGTCCCCTTAGGCTCGAATAAATAATTCGGACATATATTATTTACGATGGACATATTCTAGCATATTATCTTACCAATAACCCATAGTCCAACCATCTTCACGATGTTTGTTTGGATCCTGCTGGTGTTCTCCATTTTTGTTGAAGTTGATTCCAAGTGGTGGTTCTCATCTCCTTTGACCACTGGGAGGGAAAGTCAGCACCCATTGAAGTTGATTTTGAGGAATATATTACATGTGAAAGTTGGGAAATTCTTCTTGATCTGTAAATAGATACCCATCTTCAGTTTTCCATCTACCTATTGCAGTGAATTGCACTTATACTTTCGTGGTGATGAGCTTGGGTGCTTATGATTAGTGACTAGACTATCTCTTTCATAAGTTCATCGTGTATTTTTTTTTGATTTTATTGATAATTTTCGCTATCGAATGCAATGTTCATTGATGAGCTTTTCGAGCCGAGCTCAAACCCTAATTATCCGAATCTTACTTGAGCCGAGCTCAAGTCTGGATGATTAAAGCTTGTCGAGCTATCGAGCCGAGCTCGAGCCTACCTTTTATATTTCACGCCGAGTTCAAACTCACTCGATTGCAATCCTATTAGTACAACATATCATCTTGATTAAAAACTAAACTAAACAACTAATGTGCAAAAAACATTTGAAAAAACTATAAGACATTGCAAAACAATCTTTAACTCAATCGATACCTATAAGATAATTGACCATCTTTTTCACACATACTACAAGTTTAATTTTACGTGTTCGAATTCGACTTGCTTCCTCGGTGTGACGTTTCGGGATCAGGTGCAGCTGTGAAACCTCGACACCTCATATATATCCCACAACAGTTTTTGAGACATATAATTGTTAAAATTGGTAAATTCAAAAATGTTTTTTACCTTTAACGTAGAATATCACTGATTTACTTAGTTATCTTAAAATCCATTCCAAATATAGAAGAATTTACTAATTTACTAACTATATATATAAAAAGGGTTTTGCCAAACTCTGCCGGGTGGGCAGAGTTTAAAGTGTATTTAATACACAAACTTTCCTAATGAGTATTTATTTCATTTTCTGGTTAATTCTGAATGTTTATGATACACTTTAACCTCTGTCCGGTGGGTAGAGTTAAGCAAAACCCATATAAAAAAGCATGCCCACCATATTCATTGCACTGAAACAAAACCTAATACCTACTGTACAATTTTTATCTTTTCATTTGCAAAAGCAATTTTAGTTTGAGAATATCTTGGGCCAAAAACAGACGACCAGCATTTTCACAATGTTAAGTTTAGGGGCTCGAATTCGATGAACACTCATCGCACCTTCACAGCGCTACTATGCTACTTATGCTCACCCCGCATCATATCCACTTCATCTCAGGCACGTCAGGTTTGTTTTATTTTTAATGCAAACCAATTGTTTGATCAAATTACTGAATTAGCCAACTTAAAACTCAGGTTTCACATTCCGTAGACGAAGAAGAATGTAGCCATTTATTACCACCTAACTACTGGGAACTCAGTTTACGGCAGGTAACTTTTTTTAACTACTGTTGTTAAAAAAATACTACAAGGTTAAAAATAACTATCTAAAGTCTAAACCAACCAACTTTTGATCTTTTAATGGTTTAATGACTTACCTGCCGTATCACAAGTCTTAACCAAGCAACATGTCTATTGCCGTATCACAAGTCTTAACGCAAGCAACATGTCTATCTGATAATTACCACCAGGATTGTAGTCGGTGGTTGAGTGACTAGAAGTCCCACTATTGGACCATATCATGTATCTTGAAATGATGAAATAGGCTAATGAGGAGCATGACTGCTTTGATATGCTTTTGGAGATCGAGGGGACGATTGACCGGACTGCTGCTGAGAGTATGATTGATTATTTGCAAGACATGCACACTTATTGGCTTTCACCACTATTTTTGGTAATTCAAAGCCTTCGGAGAAAATAAGCTACTTGCCTCCAAGTGCACCAGCATACGAGTAAAGTCAATCACTAAGTATTTTTCAATAAGTTGTACAGACACAAGTTTTACAAGGAATAAAAGTTTGATGTATTTTACTTGTGGCAGAGCACAAAATTCATCCAATTTGGGCTTTTCAGTGGTAAACAACTTGGACATGCTCGCCCAATCGGGAAACCATGACAATTCTACAAACGACATTGTCTACAAATAAGTCATTTACCTGTAATAAGTGTTTTACACATCGCTGTTGTAACATTTTTTTCTTTATTTCTCTGAGTTCCTATTTGGCAATTCTACAAACAACAATTTGGTTTTTACCCTACAAGACGTATAATTGTTTTTAAAGAATATCAAGTTTAGATTGTTTAAAATTCATGTTTAAGATTGTTATCAAATACACGAATTTCAATTTCAGGTTATTAAATAATGTTTTACAAACATATAACTACTTTTACTTATAACAACTATATGACTACCCGTTTCATTGGCGGAAGCCTTGAGGCTATTAAAATGCATAATCCTCGTTATTTAGCCGGTGGTCACTGTGGATCCTTCAGCTTTGTTGAACAATAATATTTGACAGAATAAATACATACTTTCACTTCTACATTACTTGCTTCTCATGGCCCGATAACATTCATTCCCTTGTGCTATTGCAAGTAATATTGTATTATTATGGCTTGAAACACAGTCGTAAGTTATATAATGTTAAGAGATACAGAAAAGTTAGAGAATGGATCATGTATTAGTGTGTAGGTATGTGACTTGGATGTTTTTTGTAATTATGGTTCGAAATGAGTCGATGCTAGAACGGACTATTAGCGCATGAGGGGTACTAGGTCTCTGGTATTAACTCACGAGCACTTGGGATGTTTAGTCGCGTGTGTCTAACTACAATGCTGAACACAGTTTTAACTCAAACTCTCTCAACTTCACATTTATGTAGAGACGTGCTAATAGTTGTTCATAGACAATCTTCATATATAAAAAAGTGTATAGGTTATAAACAAAATATAATTAAAGTAAAGATTGGGATTAAATACAATGTTTTAAACCTGTTTTGAATGGCGGTTGTAACCATTTCAGTCGAAAAATGGGTAAATTAAACCGGGTTTTATATCTTCGAAACCCGGTTAGACCCGTCGGGTTGAAGTGACCCGGGTCAACCCGGTTTTTGAGACCCGCCGGTTTTCGATCCCCGGTGGTCGAACCGGTTAAACTGGGGTAACCCGGGTGGCTCGACCGGGTCGATTAGAGACCTGGTTTCTAAACATAGGTTAAAATCTATTTAAACCGAATAAACACTCTTTAAACTGAATGAAAATAATATAGGTTACAAATGAAAATAATAATAAAAGTTTATTGTTTCCATATATAGATTTTTAATTTTTCAACTTTCAACATTAAACATTAAGTGGTAATTGCATAATATGTAATATAGATATAGATATATATATAAACGTATAGAAGCGATTCGAGCTTATATAAAGTCTATTTCAAAGTTGATAAGTTATAAATATTTGAATTGTGACGAAGATAATAAGGAATGAAATTGGTTTTTTTAATGATTTTGAATGTGAAATAACAAAAAATTGGGGGGAATCTGAAAGTGTTTTAAAAATATTTGTTGTTTGACTTTAAATAAATTTGTTATGTTTTTAAAAGATTTTGTTTTGAAATGTAATCATGTTTTTATGATTTTTTTTATTTCATAAATTAAAATCAATATTACATACTACTCGATTAATTAAAAAAAATAAAAGTATTAGTAGAATGCTGCTATTTAAGTCCAATAAACAAAATTTTAAAAACTACAAATTAGAATACATAAAATTAAAATGAAAATTAGACTACATAGAATTATTAAAAAAACAAAGTATTAGTAGATTACATATTAGAAAGAACGCTCTAAGAAAGAGCTAAGACAAGAAAGTACAAAGGAATACTAGCGAGGCACAAGAACATAGGGCAAGAAAATAAAAGCCTCTTTAACGCCTAAATGGTTTGTTTGGATTTATGATCCAATAACTTCTTGTAACAATATATTGTAATCGTCTCTTTTTTAGCTTCTTGCTAGTTTAATAAAATTGTCGTTCAAAAAAAAGAAAATAAAAGCCCAACTAAGACCAAATAAAACAAAGCTACACCGTAAGAGACACTCCTATCAACAATAGACCAAGGCCTGGAAATCCATCAATCGCAACCTGGACAAGCATTGAATAGAAGGGGAAATGTCTTCACCTTTAACTTTAATCACCAATCCGGTATGGTTGATAAGAATATGAAATGTACTAATAACAACCGTATATAAGCCATAATTATATCGATTGTCTATAACCTTGCCATTGTGTTATTATCACTACAGAAGACCTTCACAAGACATGCATATTTAACTACGGATTACATTGAAATAATCATTTTGGACCACTACCCAAATGATGACAAGTCTATAGTCAATTAACTCAGAAAACAAAGTAACCATGAATCGCATATGAAAATTTTTGACAAAGAGTCATTACCAAATACTAATCTGCCAAGCAAACACATAGAAATTAAAACAAAGCATCAGACCCCGTCTCCACATTACTTCAATTCCTCATACCTGCAGAAAAACAGAAACAAAAATCATTAATTCTTGAAAGAAGAGAACAAAAATATGTAGTGAAACAAGACAAATGATTATAAATTTGGGTAGTGAAATCGAGTGTATCTGCTAGCAATTAATCTCCCAAGAGGCTTACCATTAGGATATTGGTGGCATGTGATAGGTTCAAAGGTCGTGGATTGAATCCTTGATACAAAGACATACTTTCTTTTTTCAAGTGTTTTGAACCATATTCCATTACACGAGAACCCCAAAAGTAACCATAGGTTCTCCTTTTCACCTATACGAGTAAACAACCCTCCTTTAATCTAAAATAAAAAATACATCACATATCATATGCAAAATTTTAAAATTTAAAGAGTATAAAGTTTTATCTCGATTCTCGAACCTCATTATACTGCTCCTCTATAGATCTGCTCCTTCGGTCATGTGTTTCACTAGTGAAAAAATTAAACAAGTTAAATTCAAGAGCCTTAACCATAAACCAGAAGACAAATACAAAAAATAGATAAACTTATCACCTATCCTCCATCCAAGCTACACTAAATCTATCTCCCAAGCAAACGTCATAACCTAACGGGAGATTACAGTAAGCTTCATAACTACTTTCTACTGGATTTGATGCTGTCATAACATATATGTTCATGTCATCTGGGAGAAGTCTCTCGAAAATGCTCCCGCTGTGACAAGCTTCCATATAGAGCGCAATACATGAATGAGAGATGTGTTTAATCAACATCCTTATTTGTTTGTAAAGATAGGGCTAAAAGTTGAATTAAGTAATGTGGGGGTACATTGATTTAAAAGACCTTGTAATGTTTTTTCGCAACACATATGAGAAGGCCAGGAAAATAAAATCCTACAGCATGGGTATCTCTCAACAAGTTATTGTCTAGAATTAGTAGCAGTTTCTAATGATTATTATAAGCTCTCAAAACACTCACCAAGAGAGCTGTAGCTCCATGATCGAAAGAAGAATAAAATGCGGTCCTCAGGCTTGCTGTCCACAACCTTGCCGCTTCCACCTTTAACTAGGCTCTTATCGCCAAGAAGCACAGCATATACGTTGGATGGAGTGACATGAATCCCATTATAGTCCTGTGATAAACATTCGTGTTAAAAATATGTGCAAGTTTTTCATATGGATGGATATATTATGAAGTGGATTTAGCATCTTGAAAGCTTGCCTTGGGGACTCCGGCATACACATCGCGTCCTTGAGGATGGTTAATAAGGGTGCCAGGCCTTGGGTTGTTAGGGTGATGGGCAATATCATCGTACATAAACACGATGATGTTCTCCTCTTTTAGCCCACCAGTTTTCAGAAGTTGGTAGGCATGGCAGACATCGGCCTGTGATTCAAAGATATAACAACATCCAAATCAATCAATAAGACCCAAAGCAGAAGTATCAAAGGAGCTCGGTGTTGGGAATTTTTTCTTAGCCCATGAGGATTAATAGCCCAACACATTGAGGCCCATCTTGGGTCTATAAGGATTCTTATTATTGTGGTTAGCAGTAAGATGTGTGAAGAGTTGTAAGGGAGAGAAAAAAAGAAAAGAAAAGAAAGAAGATTTTCGGAGTAAGTTATCACTCAAAGTTTAAGCGGCACTAGGTGTCCTGTGGTTTTTACCCGTTTTGGGGTTTTCCACGCTAAAAGTTTGGTGTTCTTGCTGTGTGTTTGATTACATTTATTATCTGCTGTTTTGGGGCTGATTTGAGACACTGTTTAGGGGCTAGTATTAGAGGTTGTTTTTAGTTATCCCTATTTGTTTGCATCCTCATAGGTTCATACGGGTTTGGGTAAGTGCCGTCAAATGAAGGTTTTGCTTCCGCAATTGTGTTTATACCGTTGTGACCCATTGTTCTTACCTGTCACTCAGGCCATTAAACCCCGTGGCAGATAATAAAAGAATTGGCAGAGTTCAAGTCACCTGATAGCGATAGTTACTGTAGCCTTTTGAGCCGGCAATTAGGACAGCCCATGTAGTGCTCGTATCAGTGATCACATGTTGACTGACAACTAGTTCTAGTGAAGAGGGAGATGGTTCCTCGGTTGGCCTCCATATCGGGTCGTAGCCAAAGTAAGCAATAAGTATTGCAAACAGTGGAACAATTAGCAAGTGAATGAAATGAAATCGCGCCGTTGGCTGATAAGAAAAGAAAGAAGGCATCAGTTTCATGTATTCCAACTTACGTTTTTATCATAGTAGTTTCAAAATAAATCTTCGTGGAAGGGTTATCGTAATTGCTTATTGAGTATGTTTAGAGTTCTGGGTATTTCTTATTCCTTACGGAATCTACATAAAACTATGACTTATGTTGCGCTGATTGTCATTTGTGTTGGTGATTTTGCGTCACCAATATGATTTAAGTGTAATGGATTGACTTGGTTGACCAATGTGTAATCATGATAAATGTACAACAAGTCGGGGTTGTGCGGAGTGCACACTTGTATGGCGTTATTATGATTATCATTCGGGGCGAAGCCCCGAATGACGGAGGTCCGGGGGCAGCGCCCCTGGTAGCAAGGTCCAAGGGGCGGCAGCCCCTGGTAGGGTCCAAGGGGCAGAGCCCCTGGCTGGGGTCGAGCTTGAAAATAAAATTTCCGGAAATTATGAACTTGTTTTTGCCCGTTTATTTAAACTAATTCGGTGGTTAGTTTAACAGTTTTGCAGTTACAACCGACATTTAGTTTTTGTTTGTTGGTCATATATACATATCACTATCTCTGGTTCAGTTTCATAACATCAAAACAAATTCTCGTTTTTAAATATGAGTTTTATCCGATTTAAGATTTCGATAGAACCATCGAAATACTTCGATCTGAAAGTGTTTACACAACTCTCAGATTTCTGTGATCATAAATTCATAACAATTTGATCCTAGATTGTTTACCTTATTTCTTATATATATATATATAGCCCAATGAACAAAGTATGGTCAGTTTGTTCTATGTCATATTAGGAACTTGCACAGCGTTATTCAGCTTTTACTAGCTTCTATAAATAACCGAACACGGATGTTTACATGAATTCGCCTTATTTTTCATAGGCTCTAATTTTATGACTTATTTAAGCTTATATTATAGTAAGTTTTTATAAGCCGATAAGCCTCAAAATAAGAGCTAATGGAAAATAAGCTTAAATCATATAAGCTTATAAGCCAACAAATAAGCTTTTTGTGTATTTGCGGTGACAAAAAAAATGCTTCATACTTAAAATTACAAAAATGTTCGGTTTACTCTCAATGTTTATCAATGAAAAAACAAATCACCAAAAATCAAAAAGAAACAAATAAAACATGATGTCAAAACATCTTGGCAGAAATGCAGAATACTAACAAAATAATCTTAAAAACAGTCTATAAAAGACCACAACAATCTGAACTATTGGCTCCATGTTATGCAAGCGTGAAATAAGATTAAAACTAATAATACCTTGAAGCATATCTTTCGGTCACTGTGGGGCCTCTTAAACTTGTTGACACGCTTCTTCACGATCTTCTTATCAAGCTTAGGAACTGCCATTGCTTACCTAAAAATAAGTAATCAAAACTTGAATCAATGCAAACCTTTCAGTCACACTTAGCTAGTGAACTAGCGAAGCATAAACTAGAAGATAATATGAAGTAAGATGAAAGACACAATGATCTTTTATTTATTTACATGAAACTTGATCAATGTACTAAGCAAAAATACAATATCTATGAAAACCTTTATGGTTATCAGATATTTATCACATAGCCAAAACATTGTTTCCATATGATAAATACTTACGTTTTAAAAAATATATATTCAGAAAGAATTAATGAATGATGATATAATATTTCTCAAATAAGGACATTATTATTCTCATGAGAATCTCTGATAAGGTTGGAACCGAATCCAGGAAACGAATTAGCAAAAGTTGAACGAAACAAATAAAAAAGATATTATAGTACCTCGGTAAACTTGGTGTCGACTAAAAAAAACTCATACTTTATATATTTATAATAAGCGACTAACTTGGAAAACAAGTTTGCATAATAAGGAAAGAAGATATATTAACAAACCGACATTGCATAATAATGAAAGAAGATATATTAGTAAAGTACTTTTCTATGTACGAAGAAGCATGCATACATCTTCGTATAATTGATTTTAATAAAAACTATTACTCAATTTAGCTATTATTACGATATCACCTATTATCATCGTATCTTATACATAAATAGTGAGACCTTAAAATTGACGATTCAACGTGTTTCCAAATTTAAAGAGTTATGTCTTTTTTCAAAAAAAAATAATACTGTAGTGACATGCCATGGTTCACGGTAACTCCAATCGAACACACAAAGAAGCGGAGAATCAGGTCAGCGCGAAGCGTATTAAAAACCTGAATTCTTTAGGAAAACCCTCCTTAAACTTCTTTTATAGTTTATTCTACTGGATGAGCCGTACTTCCCATGAGTCCATAGCGTCTAGTTTTAATAAAAAACTTTAATTTTGGAATCACATTATGAACTATAAATTGCTAGTCTAATCATGGAAGATTTTATATCGGATGTAAGCCGAATCCACTTTTGACTTTTTGCATTAAATAACACATAATAAATCTAATTTCGATAATCATTAGTCATGTTTATATTTGATTTTCGAAAAACCTTTTTATTTTCTCACAAGTCAAGAACTTAAAATAAAACATATAAACAACAACTAAACTAAATAACATTTATTTAAAATCACTTAACAATTAAGGCATGCAAACATTAAATATGATCCTAATTATCTAATAATTAAATAATGTATTTCTTCACTTAATGCTCCTTCATCCAATGACTCCGGCCACATACATCGAATTAATCGATTGCGTAAGCCTTATATAAATAAATACCACATAGCACATAAATCTTTTAACTATTTTAGGCCCTATTAATTCAATAATAAGGGTCTTCCCGAATTCTTGAATCATGGATCTTACCAATTAAGAAAATATTTAAAATTATGCGAATCTTGATCATATTTAAAACAAATCCTTTTAACAATTAACAAGATTTAAATATCTAATATCAATCCATGATAAATTTGCATGATTTTATCATGGATCTCCATTAACAATTAACAAAACTTAAAACTATTAACAATTAATACATCAAGTTTTATATAAAATTGCATACAACCTAGATCTCGTCTAATTAATTTTATTAACCGTCAAGATCAAATCTTTTTAACAAAAACGCCCACCGGGGCATTAAAATTAATCATGAAACCCTAATTTGTCCAATTTTATTCCTTGTAATTAAAGATTCTACACGATGGCTCGTGATGCCACTGTTGGGTTTTACGATCTAATTAACCAATTAATTAACACGAGTACGCAGCGGAATTAAAGAACACATGTAGAACACATTAATTAACAAGGATAGAAGATGTATACCTTTTAGCACGAAACGATACACCGTTTAAAGGTAACCGTTAACACCGTCTTCTATATACGCGTATGTATAATTACCACACGCAAAACCTCCAAGATCTAAAGTAAGATCTCTCTAAGCTTCCACACACAATACGTTCTTAGCAAACAATGAAGTATGCTAGTACTAATAGTGTTTTAGTAAACGAACACCGCAACACTTGAATCAATCAACACGCGAGCTAACACCACGGTGGTGGTACACAATCGCAAAACAAAACCTTAAAGGGTTGTTTGGTTTAGTTCGATCGGCAAAAGGGAGAAAACCAAACCCTTAAGGGTGTTGGTTTTGGTCGAACAACAAGAGAGGAAGAGAGGGAGAGTTTTAGGGATTTTTCACAAAACACATACTCAATAATGAACCTCAAGTCCTCCTTATATAGCCTACACAATCTTGGAGAACAAGCAAGCAAGCCCAAACCCCTTTGGGTTGTGGGTTCCGACCAACCAAAGGGAAGAGAGGGGTAAACCCTCACTTTTCTTTTTCCCGTTTTGCATATTAGTCCTTAATGTTTAACTATTAAACATTTAACTAATATATTTATTTATCGTTTACTAAAAACACTAATTAAACATTGTTTACGTATTAACGTGTGCGTCCCCTTAGGCTCGAATAAATAATTCGGACATATATTATTTACGATGGACATATTCCAACATGAGGGAGTATATTTTTTTTCCTTAGCGTAGGGCGATTTTTGATTGCATAAGAGTTGAACCTTCCGCGCGTTGCGGCGGGGCATTTTTTTGCGATTTGATTACGTAGCTCGCGCGTTGCCGTATGGCATAATTTTTCGCGAATCTGTTTCGAATGAATATTGAGTGGAAATCTGTCCACGCGTTGTGGCGGGGCTGACATTTCGCTGACCATTTGTTTTTAACAATCACAGAATATTAAACTTCAACATTTTCTATAAAATCTTACGTATGTTAGAAGCATTGCAATATTGGGCTCATTTTGTTCGTATTTCGAAGATTTTTTCTCGGGTATTTTTTTATCTGAATGAATCGGTAAATATGTGTTATATATTTGATAAATAAAGTTTATTATATAAAAAAATCGCGAGTAGTTAAAAGTTGAGGGTACGTTTTGTAATTTTTTTCCTATTTATATTAAACTTCAATATTTTCTATAAAATCGTCCGTATGTTAAAAGCATTGCAATATTGGACTCGTTTTGTTCGCAATTCAAAGATCTTTCCGCGGGTATTTTTTTTATCTGAGTGAATCGATAAATATGTGTTATATATTTGATAAATAAAGTTTATTATATAAAAAAGTCGTAAATAGTTAAAAGTTAAAGGGCCGTTATGTAAATTTTCTTTTTTTATAATTTTGAGCCGGCAAGAAGTGCTTGTCCTTTATTTTGCTGACAGTGAATTTTTTTTTTTTTACTTTCACGTTGGGCTAATGGGCCATGATGGGCTGAAATTTTTCGGTGGGTAAAACGACGTCGTTTTTTTTCATCTTTAGTATATTATATAATAAATAAAAATATGTTTTAAAAAAATTTATAAAAAACAATCCGTGCGTGCACAGGTATTATAAGTAATTATGACCGAAAGGAACACTAAATTTTATTAAAAATCAATTCATTATGAATGAGAGTAACACTAAATTATATTACAGGTGTGATCGTAATACTAAAAATCAACTCACTAAAATATACGCATACAAAATATTGATGCATCATCTCTAATCGTACGTCACATTTTCGTTTGTATTTCGTAATGTATGCCAGCCCTCCTAAGAAAAAAGTTCAAGTTCCGCCACTGCCACATGTCGCCATCAGGGATTGTTCAAAAAAGTCTTGTTTCTATCAAGACACAACCTAGTAACTACTGTTTTATAAAAGCTCGGATTTAACACGTATCTTTAAATATCTGCTTCTATCAAGACAAAGCCATTATAGACTCGAAATATCTGCTTCAAAGACAATGATGGGCGGGGTTCAATCTTGAAATCAATGCTTGGACCAAAAATCTGATTCGGTCAGAGCTTTTGAGTAAATAGACTGTTTGTTTTTTCTTCATTGTTCAGACACGCTCAGATGAGCAAATGTCTAGTTGGTCCAGATTTTGCAAGGCATCTTATTGCCTCTTGTTGATAAAATAAAAAACCCACACACAATATCTCCTATCTTCTTCACACCAGATCCACCTGTAATTCAAAATCGTTCCACCCTCACCGCAACTCCGAACACCAAGCCATCGTCAGCCACCATCTCGGTCTACAACCGTCGCCCCAATGAAGATTTTGTTATAGGTCTGTATACACATTCATCGATGATAATCAAGACTGGTTATCTTTTGTAGTTATAATAAATATTGGATTTTTATGAGGAGTATGATGTTGAAAATAGTTGGGCGTTATTGTTGATGAAGATGAATATTTTAAAAGATCTTTTAAGATGATGAATTTGAAGTCAAAATAACTGGGTTTCTTCTTATAGATATATGCAGCAAGTTGTGCAAATTGAGTTCAAGGAAAAAGTAAACCGCGTTTAATTGTTAATATAACAAGCATAATTGCCCGCGTGTTGCTGCGGGGCGTTATTTTTGTTTTTGTTTTTTTATTTATTTTGTGCGGGTTTATTTTTTCGGTCTCATGTTTAACAGTTTTTTTATATGGGCGTATGTGTTGGGCTCATGTCGGCGGTATTTTTTTATCTGAATAAATCAGTACATTTGTAAAAAAAAAAATCCTAAAAAAATTCCTATTTTGTGCCGAGCAATTTTTTTTTATGTTGCCTAATTTAAAGAAAAAAAAATGTTTAATAGTTTTTCTTTATATGCGCGTATGTGTTGGGTCTCATGTCGCGAGTATTTTTTTATCTAAATAAATAAGTACTTTTATAATTTTTTTTTCTTTATTTTGTGCCGATTAGTTTTTTTTATGTTGCATACGTTAAAGGAAAAAAAAAACCAACTGGGCCGGCCCAAAATGAGAGCCCAAAAAATGGGCACTTTAGCAAAGCGGTCAAAACTACGTCGTTTTAACCGAAACACAGTATATATATATAATAATACATATTCTAATGTGGGCTTCATTGTGTCTCAATAATATTGAACTGCTTTTGCTAAAAAAAATAATATTGAACTGCTTTTATATGTCTCAATATTCGTAATGATACAAATATATATGCGTTTGACGTCGTATAATAATATTGTCATCGTTAATAAAAACAAATAACACCTAACAATCAGACGTCTTTAATGAAAAACAAACGGTCTTATTGTGTTCAGATTCAGACCTTTCCGTCTCAGATTCAGATTCAGATGTGCGAATCAGATTCAGATTCAAAGCCTCTTAATAAACAAACACCACCTTAGATTATGATTTATATAGATATCATTTTGCTACCGATTATATTTGCTTTGCATAGCTATAATCGTGATAGCGATGAAGAATATATTATTTTTACTTTGATTGAGCAATATCCATATTACATGCTATCATCTTATGATCTTCACGATGTCCGTTGTCATGAAACAAACACTAAAAATGTCCTTTAAGAAACATCTAATGAGATGTAACGAATCCGGAATGATATTACATCATTATCAAAAGAACATCGTCAATGACAATTACAAGCATATTGTTTTAAAGCAATGCGATAATTATTAATATAACAAGTTTACAATTTTAGTGTATTACATTTGTTTACAATTATAAATATGTCCCTTCATGTCATTTAACATTTTATAATAACAGTTAACAGCTAATTTACCAAACACTTTTATGAAGAAAAAAAAGATACAGCTTTTTTAGCTCATGTTAATAGCTTACAGTTTACAGCTTACAGCATACAACTAGTTTTGCCAAACGTACCCTATGTTAAGTTTGGCTGCTACTAGAGTTGTGTAAATGACGTCGGTAACGACTTAATATGGTGTACTAACACACAATAACATCGTTAGTAAGACTAAGAGTAATTCGACTGAACCGTTTGGTCGGTCTCCACCTGACCTGACCGAAACCCCTCATTACCCTGGCATTGTAACCGATCTAAACCCACCTCGACATTTTTATTTATTTTGGGCTGCAGGTTGACCAAATGATATGGGAAGTGATCAAACCTCTTTTTTCTTGTTGTGTGTGTGTTGTGGTAGGGGGTGGTTAATGTGTGAAAGTTTTGATGTGATTGTGTGTTGTTTAAAAAAATTTATTTGAGTGTGGTACGTGTGAAATGACACATTGAAAGAAGATGGTTCACTTGAAAAGTTGGGATATCTTGTTTCTCTACATCTTTAATAATAGTGTTGCACAATACATATTTTTTATGTCGACTATTCTAAACAAATAATAAGCAAAAAATAAACCACAAGGACTTTTAAAGAGTTATTTAAAATGCTTTATTTAAATTTTAATGAATTTTTAATTTTAATGTTTAAAAAAAGTGTTCGGTCACCTGTCCGGTCGGATTACGGATGTATGGTCACTGTTTGGTCTAAAAGAAAAAAAGTTGATGTGACACTGATGTGACAATCTGGTTTGATCACCTGGTTTGGTCGGATTACTCTTAGACTCTTAGTGATACCCCACATTCAATTGAGTGACTTTATACACATGTTTTGTGTAACATTATCATACCACCCCACGTTCTATGAAGTGAGACATTGCAATTTACCTATCCAGATATAATAACTACAATTTGTGTAGCCAATTGGCTACAATTTTGTGCTACAATTTGTAGTCCTTGTGTCATTTTTTGGGGTCCTGAATCCTGTTTGCATATCATTTCTTATGTATTTGGAGTAAAGATTTGTAGTCAATAAATTGCTAACAAAAATTGTAGCAAAGGCAGCTATCCCCTTCCCTATACCAGGTTCTAAAAAACCCGTTTATATCGGCGTCATGGCGCGATGCGTGGCCTCCACTTTACGAAACCAGGCAAATGCTTCGTCTCTAACGAATAGCGTCAATAAAGCGGCTAACGCGTGAATGAAAGAAGCGCTAATAGCGTGCCTTTTTTTTGAAGCTTTTAAAAATTTTCATAGATTTGAGCTTTTTACAAGTATTCTATATTTGGGTAGATGAGATTCGGGCTTAATTAACTCCAAACTCATTTAGAGCCTAGAACTACTAATAAGTGACCACAATCATAAAATTGTTTGCCGCCATGATCACGCCTTAAAAACTTATACGCAACAAAACCTCACGCGAAAGCTTGAGGCTTGGCTATGCCGCCACGCCACGCTTCACGCTATTTATAACATTGACAAAGGTGTCAAATACACATAAAGTACGACTTAAGACTTGTTTACATAGTCGTTTCAAGAATAATACGTGAAGAGTAATGTGAGCCAAACGAGACGACTAAATGAAAAATGTTCATATTAGAAACTGTGAGCACCTATGCCCTATGTTCTTTCGAAACCAACTTGACTACGTGCATAAAGTTGAGCCAAAAATTGCATCCTGCAAAAAATTTACCTAGCTCTTTAATGAAATACGGCTCTAAATGAGCATTGAGTTGATATAACTTTGGGTAATGCCGCTTTAGACAAGTTTGAGTTTTATCAACAATTTACACTTTCAGCCGATGTGTATCACTAAACATCTGGATTAACCAACCTATGAAGTACAGTAGCAAACAACTATTTCATTAAAAAAACTCGGATTTTAACACAATGTGTTTACTACACCATTTGCTCAAGAACCATAATCCAGAACAAAATGCCTATTGATCGGAAATATCGCTGCAACAAGATATAAGTGCCAAAATAACCCCCAACTGTACTGTTTTTCAAGTGATCAAGACCCAAGTTATGATAACCAAACACGATGTTATAATTAAATGCTTAATTTTGGGAGCTAACTGATATAGAAGGGTCATATGAGTGTCTCCTATGGCATGGCAGGTGAGCTAATTAACACAATGAAACAAAGAAAAGCACGTTCACTTATCGTTATCACCCTCCTCGGTACACACACCAGGTAAATTTACCAGACAACAGTTTCACAAGCATACAGACTAATACGTACACCACATACAACAGACAATACTTTGACACTTTAAAGTAGAAAAAACGAAGAGTTAAGAACAGATCTGTGATTCTTTCCCATGTTACTTCCTCGAAGACACTCCAGGTCCAGCACTTGGGAATGATCAATGAAAAGGTTAACCTGTATCCAAAACAACAATAAAAGAAAAGTAAGCAACCATATATATAGACATGAATCAAAAACAGGTTATAGATGTGACGGGCAAGAGAGTACATTGGGACCATATTGCTTAATGAACCATTCAGATGTTTTGGAGTTTGATGCTTCAAACATGGTCTTTTCGAGTCCTAAACGCCCAATCACCTTAGCTATGATATCTGCTCTAACAGAATCAGCATATCTACAGACACCTTCAGCATCAATTGATATCATATCTGCTCCAGCTTCCAAGCATCTCTCTGCCCTTCTGATCAAGACATCAATATCTCCCATTCGTTCTGCATATATTCATACTTTCTGATCAAGGATCGTTATCATAACGCTATAAATATAAGGAACACTACGATTATAATATAGCCTCGTGTCTGATTAGGATCCTAACAACAACATATTAGCAAGAAGTAGACTCATACCAGATGCTTGAGTTGTTGGAAAAACGAAACCAGCAGATTCTTGTTCATAGGTTGTAGGAATGTCAGCCTGGTTGAACTTCACAGCGAACTGAGGCTTGGCTTTTAGCCCTTTACTCTTGATCAACCTAATGTATCTCAGCAAAGTATCTTCAGGAAGTTCAAGTAAACTTGTATTTAGCTCGACCGTATCAAATCCCAGTTGCTTACATTCCTACAACAGTCATACGACGACTTATTAGGACGGATTTCAACTAAACATGTGAAATGAGAATATTGACATTTTCGGACACTGATTACCTCTACATACTCCTTGAAGGAAGAATAACCTTTTTGCTGCAGATATTCAGCCCAGTCACCCGTACTGACATATATGTCATGCTCATGGGCCAATTTTGTTGCTTCTCTAATGAAGGATTTTGGCATCAAACTCTGAGAGCCGCCTGTGAACTTTAAACCATCAACAAACTGCCCCATGGACTCAAACATATCCTGTTCCAAGCACCCATACAAGTACATCTTAGAAAAACAGTAAACCAGACATCATTTTAAGATCAGCAAACACGGAGAACAACGGTGGTTGAATAAAAGATATATATTAGAGCTTATAGGAAACTGGTGCAGGTTACTTAATTGACTTGCACTACAATATGTGACTTGGACAGTTGTACGAAACTATCATTATCCCCACCCATCCACCAACTTATAACATGTAAAGAGACAAGGAAGTATGCAATCCGGAAAGGTGTCTCACATTAACTTGCATGTTGATGAACGGGACTACTTGCATGTTGATGAATGGGACTGACGCATTGTTATAAAGGTGGCAACACCTATAGCCAATAATTCCCCCCCCCCCCCTTATAATCATCGGTTATGAAGCTATATTAGGTTAAAGGAACAAAAATCATGACAAAGTCCTATATTAGGTTATGAAGCTAGTAAATTTTAGTGGACTTTTATCCCTATTTGAAGAGTATTACACTAGCCAGGGCGGACCGAGGACTCTAAGTCATCAGGTGCAAAAAAAAAAAACGAGCATACAAGGAAAAAAATTAACTAAAAGGTACGATTTCATTAAAACTAGTAAACAAACTAAGAAGACATGTATTTTTAACTAAACAAGGACATGTATTTGTGTTTCGAGGCTAGGTTCATTTCGAAGAAATTGAAATTTTTAATGAAAATTTACATTAGGTGGCAACCATCCATCTAGTTCCAGGGAACCCCCCTAGGCCCGCCTCTGACACTACTTCACAAAGCTCAACCTATTGGAAATACACAATAATTCTCCAAAAGGTTTAAATCAGCGGAGAAACCAAAATACACAATAATTCTGATTCTAAGTGGATAAAACTTCATTCTAAACTCATGAAGCAAATACAAACACCAAATTCAACGTTGTAGTGTAAGTTTGAATTTTAGGCGGCCAACTTTTTTTTCTTAATTTAGGGTACCAAAGTTAATTTTATGTGCAATGTAAGGTTTTTTACTTTTCGAAAGTGGTTATCGGTCATAATTTTAGCCGAAATGTCTTTTAACCATTTCAACGAAAAGTAAAAAACCTATTGCACGTAAAATTAACTTTGGTACCCTAAATTAAGAAGAAAAAAAAGTTGAGTACCTAAAATTCAAATTGGCCTAAAGTAAGATACAATTTTTGTGCGATTTGCCTTTTTTATAAAATATGTGGCTATTTTTGTAATTTGCCCTCTAACGAGCCTATTTATAATGTAGTATCTAATTGTAGATATTAAGGGGGTGTTTGTTTCGACTTATGTTGGCCTTATATTTCATAAGCCCAAATTATTTGGCTTATTTTGAGACTGTGGGCTTATATAAGCCCACAAGTCTCTGAATAAGCCAGAAAATTGGGGCTGCATATAACATGATGTAATCATGTGAGTAGCTATTATATATATAATAAGGTAAATAAAAGCAGGTGAGGTGAGGTGATTGTTGGATGACCTTGAGCATGTTGTTGGAGAAAAGAGAGGTGTGATATGGACCACGAATCTCCGTGACTCCGAACCTTCGTGGCTTATTTGGCCGGTCTTCGTCTACAGCAAAGCTCTTCCATCTGTACACCGACATTGTTAACTTCCCCAATTAATTAATTGGCTCAAATTATATATGAGTATGAGAAAGCTGATGGAGGGGGTCTTTCTAGAAATTAGTAGAACAAGTGTTTTGTCATTTCTACCTTTTATTCCACTTTCCACGTTGGTTCAGACACGATAATGCTACAAGTCTATTTAATACAATTAATTGGTCAGTGTAAAAGTTTTTGCAATTAGTTATTACTTTAATGGTAAAAGCTTTTAACAATACCTTTTTAGAAATGAAATACAAGAGTAGTTTGTATGCATTAATTGAACTGTAAAGCTTCAAAGACTTGAAGAACTAAAAGTCTTTGTAAAAAGCTTTTGTAAAAGCTCATGTATGCAATGCATAAAAGTCTTTCAAAGACTTTTTGAAATAGTGAAAAGCTTTAGAAAAAGTGGTGCATTGGAGATGCTCTTAGCCCAATAAGCGATTCAGGGGTGAGCAGAAAAACCGCAAAAATCGAATAAACCGAACCCGAACCGAACCGAATTCGCCAAAACCGAACCGAACTACTAAATCGGTTCTCGGGTTGCATATGGGTTTGGCACTCCGAACCGAAAACTGAATTTATATAAATTTATATATATTTTTTTATATTTATATATATAAAAAGATAAATAAAATTTAATCCTAATATAAAATAACACTTTTTATACTTGAAATATTTTTTTTCCAAAAATCTATGTATTTTTTTTCCGTTTTTTTAATAATTCGAACCCGAAAACCGAACCGAATTCAAATTCGGTTTTCGGTTCGGTTCGGTTTTCGGGTTGACCCAAAAAAAAATTAACCGAACAAACCGAATAACCCGATAACCGAACCGATCAACACCCCTAGAGCAGAGAAACCGAATAAATTGAAAACCGAAATCAAACCGAATTAAAAATAATCGAATCGAACTAATAACCGAACCGAATTTACCAAAACCGAACTACAAATTTAGCTTTTGGGATGAATATATGTTTGGAAAACCAAACCGAAAACCAAATTTAAATAAATATATTTTTTTTATGTATTTATATATAAAAAAACCATTAAAATTTTATCTTAATATAAAAAACACTTTTTATGTTTGAAATATTTTTTTTTTGCTAAATATCTATGTAATTATTATTTTTTTAAGATAAATTATGTATTTCACGTTATTCAGGTCAACCCGAAAATCGAACCGAATTCAAATTCGGTTTTCAGTTCGGTTCAGTTCGATTTTCGGGTTGACTCAAAAAGAAAATTTAACCGAACTAACCGAACCGATTTAAACAAACAACCCGATAACCGAACCGATCAACACCCCTAGAGACAAGAGCTTATATCACCTTCAATTTTTAAAATAAGCTAGTTTATAGAATAATCATTGTTTGTCATACAAGTTTATGAGATCTTTTAAAACATCAGATATGCTGACATGTTAAGACTTACTTTTTAGTATCACCTCAGCGTCCTCATTGTTAATACTGACACACAAAAATAATTCTTCCCTCAATCATTTCAAATGTCATTTGGACCCCATGATACCCAATTAAAACACAACACTCACACATAAAACAAATTAAAAAAAAAGAGTAAAACTAGTGCCAATTAAGAGGCGTTGTATTTGGCACAAGGGGGAAATGGCATGGTGGCATGCCATTGGTGGCGCCACTTTGGTTGCTACTTGCTAGGTAAGATTGGTGGGGGAAAATGTTACCATACTCTACCCTCTTATAAGAAGGGGTTTTCAATGTTCGGGTAATACAAGAAAATCGAAACCGGACCGAACCAAAAATAACTGAATCGAATTTGCCAAAATCAAACTGAACCGAATTGAATATTCGATTTTCGGTTCGGTTATGGTTTTGACAAACCGAAAATTGAATTCATTACATCTTTTAAGCTTGAAGATTATTTTTTGCTAAAAATTTATATAAATAAATTAATAAATAATTAAAATCATTTAATTTGGTTTATTTGGTTCGGTTTAATCCAATTTGAATTCGGTTATGTTCGGTTTTACCGAGAAAAAAAATTAATCAAACTAACCGAACCGAATAAACCGAACAACTCGATAACCGGACCGATGAACACCCCTACTTATAAGCTATAAGCTTTCATAAGCCCAAGCCCATTAAAAGAGGTTTATATCTAGTCAGATTCAATTATTACGTAAAGCTAGAAATATACCTGTATTTAATTTGATCCATTTTTATACGGTTTACATTAATAAATTTCAACTCCAACTAATTCGCAAAACAACTTTATAAAAATATAAGTTCTAGCATTCGGCTTATAATATAAGCTCCAGCTCTGGCCCCAACACATTTCACAAAACACACGCTATCGTCCCAAAATATTTATTTTCCTCACAAAAAAACACACAGTTTAAGAAAAAAATAATTGTTAATGGTTTTTCTTTCTTACTTTTTGGCAGAATTACATTTTTACTATAACTAATTAATTAAAAAATATAGACTGTTAATTTGAGACAAAGTAAATATATATGTTTATGAGTTTTGCTATATCCTACTACAATATATTTCTACATATCTTCCTACACACATAATAATATTTTATGTTTTTTCTTCACTCATTATCTCTCCGCATTAAAACCGTCAGTTCTGACACTTGTCAGGATCCTGTGAGTAGGAGTATATGTAGGATTAACTAATAGAATGATATATCATTTCTCTATGTTTTTGATTTGTTATGGGATTAGCCCCCTTAATATAATAGATGATGTTAGCTTTAATGTAAAACTAAATAAATAAGTAGACCTTTAAATTTTATTAAAAGAAATTTTTTTATGCATTTATCTTAATTGTGATTAGTCAACATGATATATCAAGTTACTTTCAACTTGAGAGGATCTTGATCCCTGCTTAACTATATATTTCTTTTAGGAGTTTTGCTACATCCACAAACAATCCATAAAGAAACATCCACAAACATGTGTTATCTATGTGTGATTGGCTAAATTAAAGAGAAGAGAGAGAAAGTGTATCAAAATACACCAATCAAAACATCACAACACATGTTTGTGGATGTTTCTTTGTGGATGTAGTAAAACTCTTCTTTTAGGATGTGCAAAAGAAAACTCTTAGATCATGTTGTTTTGTCTAAGAGTGATGATTTGCACACTCAAATTATGTGTATCTTGACATTTATACCCTTATATTAATTACTGGAGTGTGTAAATATTAAGGGTATAATAGGCATGACACAAACATTTGGAGTGTGCCAATAAATTTGAAGAGTGTGCAAATCATCTCCCTCTAGTGGTACCCGTAAGATAGTTGTGTCTAATAACAAAGTTGTGGGTTCAAATCTTATCGTATGCAAAAGTGATTATTATGGTTGTGAGAATGTGCATATTGCGGTTTCCTTTCAAAATAAAATTTAGATCGGAACTCGAAAGTTTAGAAACTGAATTTTGTTTGACCGGTGTCAAATTACGTGCATGTAACAATTTGTTTAAACTATCACTAGTCTATGTTCAAGGTTTCGTGTTTGTTGGAATGGTGTTTATACTTTGTTGTTTGGTGTCCAAGCCAGAAAGCAATACAGACAATGACTAGAACCAAAAGCCAAACTGAGAGAAAATCGAGACGGAAAAGTGGTCGTTTTTCAGCCGAAACTAGTTAGCTAACATAAAGTTTGAAGCTTGTTCAAGCAACTAATACTCTAGAAAAATTTGTCGAAAGTAAACGAGCAGATAGTTAGATTAAAAGTAAATAAACTTGTATGAAAAAACAGTCTAATCTTACCCATTCTACTTTTATGATGTAACTTGTTATAGCCTCTACAAGATATTCCAATTGCATCTGCTTACTTTCACAAAGTTGTGAACTTTGCATTAGATAGTACTTTCACAAATTTCATAACGATGATCGATACACGAAGCAATGTAGCATGGGTGAAAAGATACCCTTCTTTCCTTGTTAGACATGAAAGGAATCCAAGTTAAGCACAACAGCTAATCTTACAACACATCCATTTGCACTTCAACCTCATTCACACAATCCCTTCATCTTATAAGCCATGTCCATAAAACCCGACACTGTGTATATTTATCCTTCATCAATTCTAGATTGAACACGGGTGAAAAAATGGCAATAGATGGTCAGATGCATGTACGATATCCGAGTCAATACATTGTGCCGTTTGTATGTTTGTTGATCATAGCCCTAGATCTCACGGCAGGTATTCTTGGTATCCAGGCTGAGGTAGCTCAAAACAAGGTATGCATTACAACTTACATCGCAATACTAAAAAAGGGAACCTACGGTTCTGATCTAACTTAGCTGTATGTAATTTAAATATGTCTGGTATTTATACAGGTGAATCTAAGAGTGTGGGTCGTTCAGTGTCGAGATCCAAGTTATAAAGCATTTAAGCTCGGATTTGTAGCTGTGGTGCTTTTGATATTTGCTCACACCATTGCAAACTTGTTTGGCGGCTGCCATGTTGTATGGTCCAGACCAGAACTAGACCGCGCCACATCTAACAAGCAATTTGCCATGACTTCGCTCGTCCTATCATGGTACCTATATTTGCATATTACCTACCCCTCTAAAATAAAAGGATTGTACCTGATACATTAACCTTTGTACCAGGATTACACTAATCATTGGCTTCGGACTGCTCATTGCCGGAGTCATGGACAATTCAAGTTCAAGAAGATCATGTGGAGTTTCAAATCATCGTTACTTTTCAATTGGCGGCATCACATGCTTCATTCATGGAATGTTTGCAGTTTCTTACATCATTTCTGCCGCGGCTGTCGTAAAAGAAGAAAAGATGTTGAACCCACATGGACCAATAATGTACCCACATGGACCGATGAACCCACCTGGACCGATGATGAACCCACCTGGACCGATGCACCATACTGCACCATCAGCACCTGCTTAAAGAAAATGTAGCCTAATCCAGATTCTTCTGTTATTTTTTCCTCTACTGTTTTGTGTTTTTACCAATTAAGACGCATAATTCGTTCAAACCTTTAATCTGATTCTAGGAACTTCCTATGTAGAACTCATGGATACTATGATAAAAACACTAGAATTGACTGAATGTAAGCAACGTGTTAAATTCCATTTCTCGCAACTATTCGTCACAGGAGTATCGATTCTTAAAAACCTTCTTTTCCTAACACGTGTTTCCAAGAAGATGTATGATCCAATGCACACATGTCACGTTTTAGATTGGTTCCACTTAATTACTTTCACTCAAAAACCATACCGTACTCGAAGAAAGGAATCAGAATACAAAATTGGTATCCTTTAAGCGCCTGATGCCTAAAAAATCTAATTCGTAAATAACGCTAGATGTAAACTGACTCCATGAGGGAATCTAACATCTTCCTCTCTTCCATGAATAATCTATATGATTTCTAGATCCAGTTATCTACCCTTTCCTGCAATTCAGGCAACTTCATTTCTTAAGTGTTGCAAATTAATTTCACTACCATCAATTCTTAATACGGCAAAATTCTTAATACGGCAAATGCGTGTCTTAAGCCTAAATATGACTTCAGTATCTGACATATAAACTCTACTTAATCGCTCAATAATCCGTAAGGATTCCTTATTTTGGCATCATTCAAAGGTATTTTAACATTTGACTGATTGCAACACATTTATGAGATTGTGTGCTGCCTTCATGGGCCAGAAGGAGTAGCATGTAACATCATTATAAAGATCTTCCACAATAGCTGCAGATATTTCGAGTAGTCACTAAAAGAAATATATATATCTCTAATACACGAGAATGCCTAAGTAATGTAAGGAATCAATCTTATCTCTATATGTAGAGAAGTCCTGAAACAAAATCTTCCCTCGTCCACTTTCCCTCAAACATTAAAAATCAAACCTAAACCCTGTCATCAACCAATATAACTTTCAATGCAACCATCTTCATGTAGAAACTAGATGTTGTTTCTAAAGAACTATGAATCAAACTCATCGCTTGAATAAATTTCTACTTACGCTTAGATTGTACTGACATACCTTATAAGTGTATATCTTCGTGTCCGTTAATATAAAAGTATAGCTAAGCAATAACGCTCCAATTTCCTTAAATTGAAATAAGGAAAGGCAACTGTGAGGTCCCTTTTCAGATCATTTAACGATGATTAAACTAAGCATAGATCTAAACTTCAATACATCATACAAATTACAATCGACAAGTCTGCAAAGGGACAGTAACTTGCCTAGCCTGGATTAGGAATTAAAAAGAAAACTTATCAATCCGACAAAAAAATAAATCACTTACTGTATGAGAGTCAAAGAAAAGAAACCAAAATAAAAACAGCACGCATAATGAGTGATTTTCACTTAACTTTTAGCTATTTGAGAAAACGTTCAATAAACTATATTCCTCTCGGAAAATTTTCTTTGTTCTCGACACTAGAGTGCTACAAGTACAATCCAAAGCACGCAAAGCCAATGATTCCCGACGTCACGTGTTGTAACAGCAGACAAACAAAAACATAACAGTATTAAAGAAAATAAAATCAAACCTAGATAACAATTCAAACCTCAACGAATGCACAAAAATAACAAAGGCATAATCCATACTCAAACCAATAAACCCTTTTCTAGCTCCAATATTTTGCCTTTAGTGCGTGACGGTAGTAGCACCCTTGCGATTTATGTTTATTATCAATTATTAAACATCAAGAACATATGCAAGGCATCACAAGCAAGATCTTCTCGCTATAAACTATCAAGCTCTATTAACAAACAGTCACAGCTCATTCGCTGATATACGAACTCAATATATTTGTTTCTCAAAGATACATACTCATTAAGAAACAAAAAACATATATGACGAAAGTCAAAAGTTCACTTTACCAAACTATCTCATAAAAATACCAAACAAAACAAAGACACATTACCCATTATAACAAAATCTAAACTTTTTTCACTTCCATAACTCCTAAACTCACATACAACCCATAAACAAAATATACCTTAATTAGCACCCGACCTCGTTACCGCATCCAACACAACCTCCGCTTGCTCTTTCAAAAGCTCAACTTTCCTCACGAAATGCTCGAGTTCTTGCACCTTAAGCTCCTTCCACTTTTCCTCCATCTCAGCCTTCTTCGCTCCCGTTAGCAATTCCAAACCCTTACTCATTATCCCTTCATCCGTAACCATCAACCCCATCGAACCAAGCTGCTCAGGACCACGCCAAGACCGCACGGGCTGCACCATCTTCGGCTCAACCTCAAAATCCATATTCACATTCCCATTACCCAAACCCGATTTCTTACTCTTCTTAACCTTCGACGTCACATTAATTCTCTTACTACTCTTAGCTACATTATTATTCCCATCACTCCCCCATAAATTCTGCGACAAGTCGTACATTCTCCTCTCATGCTGGTTTGAAAAGGACCTAACTTTCCCTGATTTCTCAAATTTCGCATAATTATTCTCGTACTTTTTCCTTAACGCAAAGTACTCGCGTCCCCCTATAAACAAGAGATATCGCAAAAGACCCATAGCAACGACCATTAACGAACATCCTCGCGACGTCTCAGCTGCCACCACCAACGTGCTCCTGCCCGGCCAACCTGCCACTCACCCGCCCAACGCGTCACCCCCCACTCCCGCCCAAAATCCAAGCTCTCAGTACCACTGTCCCGAACGACCGCACGGGTCTGCACCATCTTCGCTCAACCTCAAAATCCATATTCCATTCCCATTAACCACCCTAATGTCATAAACTTCTTAACCTTCGACTCACATAAATTTCTCATTACTACTTTTAGCTACATTATTATTCCCATCACTCCCCCATAAATTCTGCGACAAGTCGTACATTCTCCTCTCACGCTAGTTCAAAAAGGACCTAACTTTCCCCGATTTCTTAAATTTCGCGTAATTATTCTCGTACTTTTTCCTTAACTCTTAACCTTATTTAACATTTGACTAGTTGTAACATCGACATGAACATCACCCTTAACAAACTCATAAAAATCATTAATTTTAGCAATTGGATCTTTCTTGATTTCATTAACATAATTGATCATACCTTCAATTAACACAATTTCAATCTCGCGCACGTGAATAAGCCGACTCCACAGCCTCGCAAAAAGCTGTTTCGGGTCTTTTCGTTCGGCGCCTACGCCGTTGACCGAATCCGGCGCCGCCACAGCAATCACCGTCTCTTTCCTAGCCCTCTTCACATCTCCGCCGTCAATCTCCGCCGCGGGGCGTTTGACCACGGCAGGTAAAGCTGATTGGTTTTTTGATGTGGGTTTTTCGACCTCTTTCACCGGAGCTATCGCCGGAGTCTCGCCGTCGTCGGAATCTGAGTCATCGGAAGATGATAAAGTTGGGGTTAGGGTTTGTTTTGGGGGGGTTTTTTCGGGTTCAGTTTCAGGTTCAGAATCTGACCCTTGGGTTGATTCTAGCTCTTCTTCTTCCTCGCCGGAAGATGAAGAATTGGTGTGTTCGTTTTCCGATCCGGCCATTGTTTTTTTTTTTTTGGTGTGCGATGAATTTTAGGGTTGGAGTGTATGTGTAGCCCGATGAGTTAAGTAGAGATTTGCGGAGTTGGAAAAGTATGCCAAGTGCTACCGGGCTTGTGATCGGGCTCGAGTTGACAGGTTGACGTGTTAACACAATGTGGCTCGTACACGACCTGTTTAAGTAACGAGGTAAGCTTTGATTTGTTCTTTCGCGTAAAATCGTATTAATTTAATCGATGAAATGACTCGTTTCATCTGCATAATCGTTATAACTGTAACTTCTACATTTTTTTAAAGCTTAAATAAGTTGGCAATTTGACACGTTAAAATTAGTCCAGCCCAAGCACGCAGGTTAAATAAATGGTTGAATGAGTTGAACCGGTGACTCAAAAGCTTTATGTTTTGATGTAATTCTAACTTATTTATATTTATGTTAGTCCGATTATACATGTTTTCACTCCTAGTTATAGATGTCAAGATATTGAGTAATCTACTAGATTTATAGCGTTTAATCGGAGTATTTAACTAATACAAAGGGTTATATTGTTATATTCTTCACCATTCTTGTAACGAACACTTGTATCCCGTGCAGAGGGGACGAGGAACAAAGGATTTCTCGAACAACCATCTAAGTTCCAGTTTTTCATAAGCATATAAGGAAAAAAACCAGAAAAACAAACGAAAAGATACAACACGCATATAAAGAGAATTCTTAACCGATAGTGAATCAGGGATAATTATTTTGGGAAGGAGAAATGCCAATTATAGCTAATGGCAATCAAAGTTTGTGGCATTCCACTCTTTCATTTGATTGCATTAATTCAAAAACCCACATATCATCAAGAGCTTCAACCTTCTTTATTTTATCTTTTATTTTATGCAAAAGCCCTTTTAATTTCACAAATTGAAATATACAAGTTTAATTTGAACGTTTGTTGCGATGTCGTGTTAAGATTCGTTTAATTAAAAAACTAATAATAATAATAATAATATCTCGGCTCCCCACTAACTTTTTATAACTATCATATTTCCTATAATAAAGTGATGTTATAATAAATAATAAAAATAATAATAAAAGGCCAAAATTATAAGCTTCCATCAGGAGATATACACTCTAACACATCGATAGAAACAAAATAAATTTTCAGTGCGATAAAAGTCAAAAATAAGTCGAATTTGATTAGATTGTTTCCTTTCAAAAAAAATTGGCGAGATCACGTTACTTTATAAAACTTTTGTATATTACTATCTTAAAACTTATGTTTATGAAAACACCTTAGGTTAGAGTCAATCATTTTTTATGATAGTAAGATGAAGTAACATGGGTCCAAGTTTGTAGTTATTACGAAAAAGTGATTTTTTTTATTGAATATAACAAAACTTAATATCAAAAGATACAAATATGAGAATCTATCTATGATATATAAAAATTGACTTTCATCAAATTAGTCAAATTTTGATATATTATAGATGCAATAAATGTAAGTAATGTAAGTAACGAGGGGATAATTACTTCGCGCGTTGCCACGGGAGTTAAGTTTTTTGCATTGTTGTTGTGCAAGTTTTGGTTTGGTAAATATCAATACTGGTCTCATTTTATTCGTGGTCCAGAAGCATTTATGTCCGTATATTTTTTATTTAAAAAATTTATGTAAAAAGTTGCGAATAAAGAATCTTGAGGGGCCTTTTTTATTTTTTTTTTAAAAATTTATGTAAAAAGGTCGTAAACAGTTAAAAGTTGAGAGTCCGTTTTGTAATTTTTTTTTTAGTTTGGGCCAAATTTTGGGCTTGTTTTTGGCCCGGTACTGTAGCATTGTAGCTGCTACAATGCCACCGACCATTTGTGAAATGTATTATAGGGTAATGTAAGTAATGATATATAAATTCAAGTGTCATGCATATATAAAATTTGAGTTTCATCAAATATTATATATCATAGATACAATAAATGTAAGTAATTATATCATATAGTATAAAATTTGATTCTCATCATATTTATATATTATAGATGCAATTGTATGTAAGTAATGAGTTGAGATCCTCAAAAAACAAGGGCAAAAAAAAAAAACAAATGGTTAATCTAACCACTCATTTTTGTCATCATCCACTTTTCACACCTTTTTCTTAAAACTCAAATATCTAGCAAAACGATAAATCGTTAACGAAAAAAATTACACCATCGCGAACGGGGGGGGTGTATTGTTTTATCTTTCTTATAGAGGTGCACTTATACTATACTTTCGACGCAACTTTTTTCGAAATTTTTTTTTCAATCACGTCAGGGAAAAAATTCATGGGATTTTTTGGAAATACATGAGATTGTGATACAAATTCATGTGATTTTTTCAGTCGTGATTGAAAAAAAAAACGGAAAAAAAAGTTGTCGAAAATATCGCAACGAGGATTTTTTTATCTTTCTATAGAGGGCATCTTATTATATTATTTTCGAAGACTCTGTTTCGATTTTTTTTTCAATCAGTCTGAAAAATCAATGAGATTTGTATCCAAATACATGTGATTTTATGAAATCACCACTGAGAGTGTGATACAAATCTCATGTGATTTTTTCAGATGTGATTTTTCGACGAACTTCTTTTTTCGGACCTTATTTTTTTCAATCACGTTTAATAATATCACATGAAATTTCGTATCACAAATTCACATGTGATTTTGTGGAAATCACATGAGATTGTGATACAAAATCTCATGTGATTTTTGCAGACGTGATTGAAAAAATCAGTAAAAAAGTTCGCGAAAGTATCACAACGGAGTATTTTTAATCTTTCTATAGGAGGCACTTTATATACTTTCGACCGATCTCTTTTTTCGAAAATTTTTTTTCAATCACCGTCTGAAAAAATCACATTGAGATTTGTTATCAGAATCTCATGTGATTTCAAAAAATCCATGAGATTTTTTCTGAGTGATTAAAAAAAACATTCGAAAAAATAACAAAACTTAATATCAAAAGATACAAATATGAGAATCTATCTATGATATATAAAAATTGACTTTCATTAAATTAGTCAAATTTTGTTATATTATAGATGCAATAAATGTAAGTAATGATATATAAATTCGAGTGTCATGCATATATAAAATTTGAGTTTCATCAAATATTATATATCATAGATACAATAAATGTAAGTAATTATATCATATAGTATAAAATTTGACTCTCATCATATTTATATATTATAGATGCAATGAATGTAAGTAATATGATATATAAATTTGAGTTTCCTGCAATAAATGTAAGTATTAATGATTATAAAACTATAAAAAAATATAAAATTTAAGTTTCATGCAATAATCGTAAGTATAAATGATTATAAATCCATAATTATATTATATATTGCAAGTATTAATGATTATAAAACTATAAATATAATATATATTTTATAAAATGATAAAATAAAAATATAAAATTCGAGTTTCATGCAATAAATGTAAATATTAATGATTATAAAACTATAATTATATTGTATATTTCATAAATTGATAAAATATAAATTAATAATAAATTTAACTATTAATGATTATAATATATAAAATTTGAGTTTCATACAATAAATATAAGTACTGATGATTATAAAACTATAATTATATTATATAGTTTATAAATTGATAAAATATAAATTAAGTCATAAATATAAGTATTAATGATTATAATACTATGATTGTATTATATATTTTATATAAAAAAAATCATATGCAACAAAAGTAAAAGTATGTAAATTTGTAGTTTTATGTAATAAATGCAAATATTAATGTTTATAAAACTGTAATCAGAATTTAAATTTATAAACTGATATAAAATTTTAGTTTTATGCTATAAATATAAGTATTAATGGTTATAAAACTATTATTATATTATATATTATAAATTCATAAAATAGAATTAATTCATAAATGTAAGTATTAATGATTGTAACATATAAAATTCGGGTTTCATACAATAAATGTAAATATTAATGATTATAAAATTATAATTATATTATATATTTTATAAATTGATAAAATATAAATTAAGTCCTAAATGTAAGTATTAATGATTATAATACTATAATTATATTATATGTTTTTATGAAAAATGAAAAAAAAATATAGATCATATGCAACAAAAGTAAGAGTATGTAAATTATAGTTTTATGTAACAAATGTAAATATTAATGTTTATAAAACTGCAATCATAACTTATATTTATAAAGTGATAAAAAAAGATATTAAGTCATGCGCAATATAAGTAAGAATCAATGTTAAAGATGGTAATAATTTTAATTTGCAAACTTTCAGTTTTATTGGATGAAGGTAACTTTTAATGAGTATAAAG
>BQNB010045721.1:3357-44119 GCA_026074375.1 Tanacetum coccineum | reverse complement strand
TTGATTCATTACCACATATTCATGCTCATTCTACAAAGACAATCTATCATGAAAGCTCAAGATTTAAAGTCAAAGACTTTCGGTAACTCTGATTTGAAGCTTTCAAGATGAGGCACAATATGAGAATGTTGGTCAAAGACTCAAGATCACAAGATGGCATAGACGTTAAAGACAATGACAAAGGCTCAAAGTCAAGATCGCAAAGCATGAAGGAATAAGCCTACAACAAAGAACAAAGAGAAAGACCAAGACCACATGAACTTAACGACAAAAGTAATCTCATGATCTCATGAAGGAGTGTCATCAATGAACTTACTTTGGGGTAGATTGTTAGACTCAAAATATTGAGTCGAATATGAAGTTCGTTCATTATGTAATTAAGTCTAGTCAATCAATTAGTTAACGTTGTAATAGAAATGTATCGGGAATCGGGCTCGATAGTTAATCTAATATTGTATATGTTTCGGGTTTAATCCCAAGCAAAACCCAAGCCCGGGTCCTAGTCAAATATCCCGGACGTCACTTAATGTGTCGGGGTATATAAGTAACTTTTCCTCTTTGGAAAAGTTAGTGGATTTCATTTATAACATTTCAATTTTCTCTTTTCTCTCTAACCTCTCTCTTGTTTCTCTCTCTAGAAATCTTCCCACTCTCTCTTTTCTTGATCTAGATTCGTGTGGTATATGAAGTGTATGTGTTAAAGGGATTCTACAATGAGGATGCCCACGATCATGCTGATCGAGTCCTCAACATTGTAAGTTTATTTAATATTCCGGGGGTGTCACATGACACTGTACTCCTACGTGTATTTCCGTTTACTCTTACGGGGACCGCTAAAAGATGGGTGGATAGACTTACTCCAGTAGTTGTCAGCACTTGGGACCTCCTTAAAAAGGCTTTTATCTAAAGGTATTGTCCACCATCTAAGAATGCTAAAAGACTTGAAGACATCGATAACTTCAAGCAAGAAATCGATGAATCATTATACCAAGCTTGGGAACGGTTTAATGATTTGTTGTATAAGTGCCCAACCCACAACATAAATAGCCATCAAAAGGTAAATATCTTTTATAAAGGTCTGAGCACTATGAACAGACAATTGTTTGACTCACAGGGACCGATTCTTAAGATGACACCAACTCAAGCCCTGATTGCAATACAAACTATGGCTGACCACTCTCAAAAGTAGCACGATGGGACATTAAACAGGAGCCTTAGCAGCAGCAGCAGTAATACTGATGGACTTGCTGCAATAGTAATTTAACTAGATAACTTGGGATGCAATATGAAGAAGCTGAAAGAAAATGTCCATACAATCCAAGTAGGATGTCAAATCTGCAAAGGACCTCACATCGACAAAGAATTTCCTCTCAACGAGGAAGTTAAACAGGTGGAGGAGGTCAAATATGGGGAATTTGGCCGCCCAGCTCCGTTCAACTGAAGTAATGGAGAAAAATATCATGTAGGCCCGCCAGGATACTACACTCGTATTGATAATCGACTACCTTATGGAGAGAAGAGACCAAGTCTTGAAGAACTTATGAATAAGCATCTGGAATAATCAGCACAAAGAAGCACAAAAATGAATGAATGGATTACAAAACTCTAAGAAAGTGCAGGGGTTAACACCAGAAACCAGAGCGCCTCACTTAAAAACCTAGAAACCCAAATCGAGCAATTAACCAAGGAACTCCATTCTAGTGCCACCAATGAAATTCCTAGTTTATCTACTAGGCAATGCAAAGTGGTCAATGATGATCTTGAGATGCAACGTAGACCTATCACTTCTGGAAAGCTTACCAATAAAGAGGGATGGACAACCAATGACTTACAGTGCCAATTGCCACCTAAAAAGCTAAACCAAGGGAATTTCACACTTCCTTGCACTATTGGTAATTTCAACTTTTATGGTATGGCTGATTTAGGTGCTAGTGTTAATATAATGCCTAGAACATATATGAGTATTTAAAATTAGCCAACTTGAGGAACACCAATATGCTCGTTGAAATGCCCGATATGACAAAAAAGGCACCTTTAGGTATAATTGAAAACGTCCTAGTTAGAATTGATAAATTCTTATTTCCTTCAGATTTCATGGTTATTGATAAAACTCCTAATGAGACAATAATTCTAGGCAGGCCTTTCTTAGCAACCATTCATGTAGAAATCAATGTTTTTGATAAAGAATTCTCCTTAGGAACCAATAACGACAGAGTTAGTTATGACATGGAGAAAAGAGATCATAATTTCACAATTCCCACCGAGAAAATTTATATGATAAAATCTGACCTAGAAAATAGACCTCTAACTCCCGCATCTAGCAATAATCAACCAAGAAACTTACATGATAGGTCGCTTAATGATAGTTTACACAATCAGAATCGTAAGAAAATAAAAATTAAGCTAGATCAACATATCCCGAGGGTACATTTCTGTAAACCTATTAAGCAGACCATAGATGAACAAACTAAGATATGGCCAACATGTGACCCCATCAAAGGTATGTGCGATGGGGGAAATAAAATCTATGAGGTATCCAAGGTTGGGACTTTAAGGTTTTGGTACTGCAACTATGATAATGAAAGAAAGAACATAACTGGAGTAGGATTATCCTTTCCTGACTACCTTTTGGCAAAATACGGAAAATATCAAACCAGTAGTTTAATTTAGGATGATACATTTGTCAAATGGTGCAATACTAGTCCCACTCTAAGGTCCCCATCTCACGAAACTAAAAACCTTAGACCTAGTGATTACACATTTAGGGAATGGACATTACTTAAGGTTGGACATACTGACATAAGTGAACCTGTGAAAAAGGTATTACTTAGGTTATGGTTGATTGACTATTTTCGAGATGAATCGGGGATTATCAAAGAACCACTTGCTAGGGGTTTTTATGATTATAAATGGGTGTTTGATTTAGAGATCGATCAATTAGCAGATGAATATGAACTCGGGATAGGAAAAAAGGGGCATATGCTTGATAAGATATGGGAATACTGTGAAGATGTCTATAGAGATAACACAGACTGGTGGCATGATCATGGGCTTGAAGAAGAGGAACGTAAAGAAATGGGGATCGAAATTGAAAAATACGACCCCCCTAAAGTTCAGGTTGAAACCTTCGAAGTAAAGAAATATTCATTTAAAATTGGACAAAAGTTTGTTTGTGTGACCAAAGAAATAGACGATACTTTACCCTTAGGAAGCAAAAGTGGATCAAGATTTAGAGAAATGATCCGAAAAGAATTTGATAAAGGTGCCCGCAATGAAACGTAGAATGGGCATGAGTCTAACTTAAAGACTCGTTAATAAACGAAAGTGCTTGTCAAGAGACAACCCATCTTTTAATCAATAAATTTCATTTCTCGTATATTAGTTGGTTTGCATGTTTTACCTTATTTTGCAGGTTCTAGCTGCAAGGAGGCAATTTTTGAGACCGTCTCGAAGCGTAATTATGTGGTAGCTTTACTGATTTAGCAGCAGTTACGACATAACATAAAAGGTTACGCTGAAACCAATCTAATTACGACCTAAACCATACAATAGTTGCGCCGTAAACATTAAACTAATGTTTTTCCAAAATATATACCACATGATTACGGCGTAACCACCAAAGTTACGCCGTAAACTCTTTTTGTAAAACATTTAAATTAAGTTTTGATACAATGCTAAACCTTACACATCTAAATGAACTTTGTGGGTATGTTCTCTGGAAACCCTCACGAGACTTCACTCGTCCACTTGGGCCACCAAGTGGTTTAAAAGGCTTGTTGCATATGCTAAATGCAACTGTGATTCCTACGAAAGTGAGTTAGGTTTGTATATCTTGTATGATTTTATGCTATTAGTTTGTTTTAGTGATCACAAGGGATATTAAGCTTTCTCAAGATGGATATTTTTCCGTCACCTTATTACATTTCACATATTCAGAAGCAAAGCTCAAGGGAGTTTCTTGTTCTAATTCTACTATTTTCTATCTATTTCATTTCCTTAATGTATAATAGAGGCATTATACAAATCAAGTGGGGGATGTGAGTAGAATTATCAATTGACCTATTCTTGCCTTTGATTTTCTAGTTTTGTTTGAAAATTTATGCCGATTTTAAAAATTTTGACATGATTTTCTTACTAAACTAGAATTAATCTTTGTCGAATGCACATTACCCTTTATTATTACTTGGTGAGGTTTAAGCCTAGTGTTCCATTTTCATCTTATTATACAAAAATCCACCAAAATATTGAATGTGCCGGTAGTATTGTAAACTTTAGAACTTGGCATGTACATCATTTTGAGTCCTAATTGATTAGCAGGAATATATGGTTCAAGAAGGTAACAATTAGGATAAGCCTATATGTGTGTGTTTATCGACTTGTTACACTAACTTGTCGACTTCCATTAATAAAAACCCTTTTGTTGCACTCATCGTTAGTTCAAGATACCCCTAGATCACCCTTGTTTAAGCCACTCTATGTTTTCACCCAATATTATATGTTTCGTTACACCATTTCACCTTAACCTACCCTGTAGTCTATATTTATCCTTGTGTTGAAATTTCTGGCTACCTAAGTCCATGGTTCAGGAAAATGATTCGAAGATTGGCACTTTCGTTGATCACATATTATTTTGATCATGGAAGACCCTACGGTATTATAACTTTCGATACTGTTTATCTCAAGTGGGGGGATATTTGATATATGAAAGAGTATTGTAAAGTAAAAAAGAAAAGGTGGTGCAACTATAAGCCACCTAGTGATTAAACTCCTAATGTTGGTAATAAAACCAACTAAGTAAAAAGGTGGTGCAACTATAAGCCACCTAGTAATTATGGGGATGGTGCAACTATAAGTCATCCAGTAAAGAATGGGTTAGCACGCTCCACAAGATCTCATTATTGGCTAACCCATTATGAAGATATGATCAGATTTTCGCACTCAAAGACTTAGACTATGGATGGACAGTAGCCGGTTATGGATACCTCATATTATATATGACTATTTGCTTTGTGTTTTGACTAAACCACTAAATTAAAAAGTGTTATCACATGTCTAACCTAACTCCTTATAACACCGACCAATTAAAACCTGAGGTCATGCACCCATGTTCTCCTTTAAGAATTGTTTAGACCCTAATTCCAACTGGTTCAGATTTGTGTACTTCCTAAGCTTATGATAGAATACATGCTATGACTGTGCAGTTTAGCGATCACCTCAAAAATGAACACTTAGACTAGTTGAGAGTTGAGTGATTTTTGATCCCCTTTTTGTGAGGTGTTCGGCTTTGATGTTTCTAGCATAAGTCTTTTATAGATTCATTTCTTTGAGTTAAATCAGAGAAATCCTTTTAAAAACTATTCTAACAGGTCTACTTGAGGGCAAGCAGAAGTCAAGTGGAGGGATATTTGATAACGTCAAAAATTTGATACATTTTAGTGTCAATTCTCCCCTAAAAATACTTGCAATTGTCTTATAAATACTTGAATTCGATACTTTTATGGTTATTTCCTTGTTTTCAGATAAAATGCAAGTATGTGACAAGAAACACAGGAAAAGGACGGAAAAATGAAGAAAACGCAGATTCTTACAAAGGTTTACAGCGTAACACCTACGATAATGTTACGCCGTAACATATTCAAGGCAAGACATGTCACCTAGCAAGATTATGGCGTAACCACACGGAAGGTTTACGTCGTAATATCATTATTATTGTAGATGAGTCATCCTAATCAGTGTTACGACGTAACATGGTTAATTAGTTACGCCGTAACATATTTTATGCCTACAACATGGAAAGCCTCGTCAGTACTTTACGATGTAACACTCTACAAGGTTACTCCATAACAAATTTGTAATATATAAATAGAGGCCTCATTCAGCCACTTTAGCATCATCTATTCCACCAGAGATCCAAGATCAATGGGTGACCAAGGCCTCAGAAGCTCAAAGAATTTCACCAGAAGTCCAAAGGAGATCACACTCACATTATTTTTGTATTTAATCGTTCATAAATCACATCTGTAAGAACTATGAGTTTTCAATCTATGATTACCTTTATTAATTCTTGCTTTGTTGTTGCCATGATCGGCTAAGCACTTTAAGTGCTAGCTTAGTTATGAATTTACTATCGTTATAACGTTTGTTTCTTGTTAAATCATGGTTTCATTGGATATCCTTTTGACTATCGTGTAACCATGGGTTTTGGTAGTATTGCAGGTGGTTTAGACCATGTTAGTCCTGTTATTAGATTACCAATTGAATGTGGAATTAATAGTGGTACTAGGATAGGTTTTAAACCCTATCCCTAGTGTAGGAACTAACCATGTTACCGCCTCTGTCACTTAATATACTTAAAAAGCACATGAACTCTTTCAGAAAGGGTTACTAATTTGTTTAGGTTATTAGACTAGTTCTTAGGATAGTTACGATTAATCACTATAACCTGGTTTTCCTACCTTCATAACCTTCAGGGGATTTGGGATCGCAGGAATTATAGGGCAGACTAAATATATCTATTTAGGTCTGTCGACTTTAGAAACCACTAATGAAACCATGGTATAACATTGCATAGGAAAACATAAGTTATGAAGATAGTAATGAATTGGCTAGGCTAGCATGTTTTTCTCCCTGATTACTTCTATCAATTTACTTTCTCGCAATTTACTTTCTTGTTATCTTAGAAATCAATCTTAAACTATTTTGAATACGTGACAATTCAAATTAAAACTAATTAAAACTTAGCTCTTGGGACGACCTCTGATTTACCATCTCTACACTACTCATGATCAGGTTCTTTGCCCGTTAGTGCGTTTGTCAGGTGAATTAAGTTTTGTAAATTTAAAACTTGGTAAATAAATATTTAGAATAAAATACGCATCACGAACCAAAGACATGAAGAAATGATAAATCGGGTTTCTTTTCATGCATAAGCTCATAAGGTGTCTTGTTGTAGCGAAGACGTATAAGGGAACGATTTTAGGTATAACATGTTGTAGAGATTGCTTCTGCCCACAGATACAACAGAGCTTTTGAAAATATTAACATGATACGGACAGCTTCCACCAAAGTGTAGTTTTGTCTTTCGACAATGCCGTTCTGTTGTGGAGTGTGCTCAACGGATGTTTGATGTGAGATTCTGACATTTTCATAATAGTCTTTAAGAGTCTGATTCACAAACTTGATTCTATTGTCTGTTATGATATTGCGGATGGTTGCATTTATACGAACTTGTATTTGCTTTAAGCATTTGATAATGACCTTCGGAGCTTCATCCTTTGATCTCAAAAACTTGACCATGTAAATCTTGAGTATTCATCGACGATAACCAAAATATATTTCTTCCCATTTATACTCTACATGCGCATTGGCCCGCAAAGATCCATATGCAAAAGATAAAGTTTTTCTTGTTTAGTGTCATTAGCTTTGGGTTTGTGAGAGGACTTCTTGCTTTTTCCAAGAGAACATGCCAAACATAAATGATCTTTCTTGAATTTCAGCTTTGGTAGACCTTGAACAAGACCTTGCTTAGCCAACTGATTTAGAGTACTGAAGTTTAAATGAGACAACCGTCAGTGCCATAACCAGCTTTTAGTCTTAGAGGCTTTAGATAACAAACAAATAGGAGAAGACTTTAGCATATCATTGAGAAAAATGGTGTACAATTTTGTGTCTCTTGATCCAGAAAGTAAATCAACACCGTCTAAATTCCGAACATAACACATGTGTTTCCGGAATGCAACTTCAAGATCCGAGTGGCAGAATTGACCTACAGAGAACAAATTATGCTTGAGACCCTCAACATAATAAACACGTAAGATAGTAACATTCCCTAGCTGATAATCACCATAAACCATAATCTTTGCAATATGATCCTTTACAAATCTAACGGTACCTAAAAATTTGCTAACGAAGTTGATAAGTTGAGAGTGATGCCCGGTCACATGCTTGGAGCAGCTTGAGTTCAGGTACCAGAGTACGATTTGTACGACCTGAAATTGACACGGGAAGAAGATGGAGCAGTAGAAACATTGGATCCCCATTTTTGCATGGGTTCTGAGTGGTTAGAAATCTTAGAACCTTCAGTCTTAGATTTAATACTCGACCCTACATTTATTTTATCTTTGAGTTTCCCTGATTTGCTACTACTTGGTTGTGTTTGCTTAACTGGTGTTATTGATATAGATTTCCTAGGAGGTACTACATTAGTGGAGATGATCCTTGTTAAAGGGCATGCATTTCCATCTATAGTGAAGGTCCGTCCTGTAGGTTTCCAACTATATCCAACATTAGTGTAAACTTTACCAGTAGGTTTCCACATTTTCTTCTTTTTGCTCTTAGCAGATCTAGATTTATAGATTTAGATTTAACACGAGCATTTACATCATTAAGATAATCACTAACACAAAGATCATGAACATCATCAAACATACATTCATGGCAGGTAGCACAAAGAAGTTCAAAATTCACATTCAACATAGAATGCTTCACATTTTCATTACAAACTATTTTAGAAACACGATTCGTATAATTCAAACTAGTAAAAATGAATTTCATTTCTTTGAGTTCTTTGTTAAGACCGTGTTTAAACATACGAAAATATTCTTTTAAAGTTTGAGCTAAAGGTTTGACATCCTTTTCAAAAGCCCCTTTTATATGTTCAACCCCCAAGATCCTATTCTATTTCTAGTTATTTTGGTGTGAAAAGTTATAGTTTCATCAAATTTATTAACATGCTCTCTCATTTTGTGAAAATTATCTTTTACCAAACTGATTGATGGAAGTTCACGAGGAATTTCCTTTTCTAAAACTGGTTCGGATTGAACTTGTGTTTTGACAGACACGGGTTATGAAATAGGTAACCAAAATGCCTGTTCTATAGACAGTTGTTTCTGAGGCACAAAATGCTTAACAGAATACTCAGATAGTTTATTTAAAGCCACATAATCAACAAGGGCAATATCACTTTCTTTTCTTTTAAGCTTGGATCATTTTGTTTAGCTAGCATTTTTAACCTACTATCTTCAGCCAATTCTAAGGTTTCCTCACTATCAGTTACAGACAAAGCAACATGTGTCTAAACAATAGTATTGCCATCATACAAAGCATGTACTTTCTATCGAGCTTGAGAGAGATAAAAAGGATTTTGATACCCAAGTGCAATTTTGTGAGTTTCATCATAAAACGCTTGAGGTTTTGTTAACATATGCATTGATTGCGTGGATTAACCTATTTTGTAAACTACATTATCTAAAGCTTTGTTTTTATTTTGTAAATCAATGACTTCATCAAGATATTTATATTCTTTTTTCTTAGACTCCTTTTCAAACATTCAACAGTTGTTGATAAAGTCTTATGACTTTCAACTGTTGCATTGAGTTGTAGTTTTAATGAGTGTATATGTTTTTCAAAATCCGCAACCTTTGCATTTCTGTCAAAAATAACCTATCTTAATTGACAATCAATATACTTTTCTCTATCATTTAAATCAAACTTTTGTCTTTGCTTAAAAAGTTTTACTTGTTCTTTATATCTTTCAAGCTCAGCAGTTAGGGTTTCATTAACAACTATATTTTCCTGCTGCACCTTATTACATTTAGCAACATGAGTAAACATTTCTTCAATGACAGACATTAATAGTGCATCTTGTTGTGCAAAAGAACTAGTGCTTTGAACAACCAAAGTTTCAGTTTCTTGCAAATACTGTTCATAAGAAATGATATTATTATCACATTTTATGTCAACTTCTATGTCATTATCAAAAGATGGTTGTTCAGAACACTGATTCTCTTGCACACTTTGATAACTCATATCATTTTCTATGTTTGTATCATGAGATGTTAACTCTAATAGGACATATGCATCATAGGAAGAAAGATTGGCCATGAGTGTTGCCTTAGCCGAAGGAATATCATCACAATCAGAATCAAAAGCATCAAGATCATCAGTTTGATATGCTGCTGGAGTTGGGATTTCTTGAGATGCTTGAGTTAGAATGACTGCATCCCCATTATCTTCTAAGAAAGCCAATTGTTCTGGATCCAAATAAGCTCCTGATTCCAAAGCTTCAGTCAGGAACATCGTTTCCTTAAACTATGCTGAATTCTTTGGCCATTTTAGTTTAGTGCATTATCTAGCCAAATTACCTTCCTCTTGATAGTTGTAACATTTAACCACCCTTACTTGAGTTGCAGCCCCTTGCCTGTTAACACCCTGCTTTGTAGCAGTGTTCCTTTCCCCATTGTTAGGATACCCCTGTGTTTGTCTCCCCTGAATTGTCTGCACGGTGACTCTTCCATCTTGAATGGTTGCTTAGTTCCTAGGATTTGGCGAGGTTCCTAGCTGATTGTTTGTTTGTGGGAAACGAGGACCAAATGTTGTGGTTACAAATTCAATTAGCTTGTTAAAAGATGGAATCACAAGTACTGAATCCTACTATATGGAAGATGATTGCTGAATAACAGGTGCTTGATAGGATTGTTGCAAAACAGGTACTTGATATTGTTGTTGATGAACCGCTGGAGAAGGAGTAACAACTTGTGGCTAATACTGTGATTATTGAACAATTGGTGCATCATAAGAGCGTTGTGGTGCAGGATGTGAGTAGTATTGTTGAGTGGCAGATGACAAATGAGGATAGTACTGAGTCGGGTTCAAACAAGTTAGAGAATTAGCAACCAAAGCTATCTGATCTAGATACCTTTGTCTTTATAAACAAACTTCATTTGCATGAGCTTCATGTTGCCTTAGATGAGCGTATAAGTGATCAAAGTTAGTGGTACGCATGTCTTTTGCTAACTTGACATCCATGATAAATTTGCGCCATTCAGGTTGAAGATGATTGATAAACTTTGTGTTGACTTGGAGTGGTTTCATTGTCATACGAATCGTATGAATATCTTTGATCAACTGGGTAAACCGCATATAATACGAATGAATTTTCTCTCCAGGCATAGAAGTAAATGTGTCTAAATCATCATACAACTTGGACTCTCGCTCTTGCATTGATAACTCTGAACCTAGAATAAGTAATTTGACACTATCCTAAATCTGCTTTGCATCTTCATTATGATTAACCAAATTGTAAATGTATTGAGGTAAACCTTGCAAAACAATGTTTGTTGCCTTGATATCAACTGATTCATGAATCTTTTCTTCATCTGTAAGATCTGTGTCTGTTCGTGCTCTTATCGTTGCTGGAGTAGTTTCATTTCCAGGTTGTACCATTGTTCCATATTGGAAAGGTCCATTGAGAACTGAATCAACAAGTAACTTGCCATGTTCCTTGCCTTTGATGTACAACAGCATACGACTTTCCCATGAACTGTAATTAGTCTTATCCAACATAGGGGGTTTATTATCAGCCCCGGCAACAATGACGTTTTCTGCTAATGATAAACTTATTTTGAATTACTTGAAATGGAATTGAAATTATTTGATCAATTTAGTGATTGATGAGAATTATGTTAAAGTGATGTTGTTATAAGTGATTTGGTCCTTGTTAATTCACGGGATTTTACTAATCTTGATTAAACCGAGAAAATAGTTAATATTTCACGGGATTTTACTAATCTAAGATAAATCGTTGAAATTAATTTTTGCTTGAATTATCACAAACTTCAGTGTCACAAACCTCAAGAATATGTCACAAACCTCAGATTCACAAACCTCAGGAATATGTCACAAACCTCACACAAACAGCAGATGCACAAACCGCAGATGCACAAACCGTAGAAAAATGAATTTTTTTAACAGAGTTTTGTTTCCTTGGAATGTAACAAACCGCAGTGAAAAAACTTATCCCTATATGTCACAAACCTCATAATAGTGTTATACACAAACCGCAGGAATCTGAATGCACAAACCGCAGACACAAATAGCAGAAACTAAAAGTGCACAAACCGTAGAGAAATGGAATTTTAGACAGAGTTTAGTTTCCTAGAAATGTAATAAACCGCAGAAAACCGTAAAACCTGTATGTAACAAACTGCAGGGAAGTGTTATACACAAACCGCAGGAATGAATGCGCAAACCGCAGAACCTAAAAGTGCATAAACCGCAGTTTCAAACACAAACCACAGTCTTCATACACAAACTGCAATCTTCAAACTTTTCTGGAAAACCAACTTTTAAATCACTTAAAAGACATACTTTTTGACATTTTTGATCCAAACCTTTTGTACAAATAACTATATCTAAGCTAGATACATCTTAAAAACACAAACTTTAAGGTTTTTAAACACAAAAATTTTGGTTTCAAGAAAAGGACGTACGAACTAGATAAAAACTATATAAAACCATACTTTTTTGATCTAAAAACGCACATAAAATTCACACAATCACCCCATGGCGACTGATACCAATTGATGATATTACAAATCAAGACCTATATGAGTTTCTAAGAAATAACTTAGAGAGAGAAAGGATGGTTGACACTTGTAAAGAGAGAAAGAGAGAATAACATAAAAGATGTGTTCTTACAAATGACCAACACCCTCTCCATGGCATGGAGAGGGCTTATATACTTCCTAAAGTGGCCGGCCATAGGCTTATGTTCCATAGGCTTGGCCCGGTTAGCTTTCTCGTAATCGAACGTTTAACTACGAGCTACGTTATACTATATAGGAAGTGACCGAGTCTTTTCTCGATTCCTAACAATATGATTCTATCAAATCAACTAGAGCTAAGACTATAGAGCAGACAATTTTGTTGATTACTCAAAATGCTGAGTTCAAAGCTCAACTTCAGGAAAAAGGGTTTGTAATAGAAGCATTACAAAATGAGTTAAGAAAATTAATAGGAAATATTGTGAATACTAAGTTTGCAAAACCATCAATCTTGGAAAAACCAATTTTACATCCACTCAGAAACCAATCAGTTGTTAGACAACCGACTACGTTTAAATCTGAACGACGTAAATTTTAAAAACCGCGGTTTGCCTCCTAAGTTGATGTGAATAACGATTTTTCAAAGCCAGTCACAACACATTATTTGCCTAAGGAAAGAGAATTTGCGTCTGCAAAACCTCTTCACGTGATTGCATCTAGCGAATCTAGGAATAGTTCAAAGAACATGCCAAGATATAGTTCAAATGACAAGGTTCATAATCACTATCTAGAGAAAGCTAAGAAAAAGACACAAGAAAGAGGTAGGAATTCAAGACCTAGTGTGATACCTTCTGCTATATCTCAAAGCACAGATAATGGTAGCAAACCAAAACCTAGGATCGATAACCAAAAGTCTAGAAATTGTCCTGCATCTAAGACTAGTTGTGTAACGACAAAGACTGTGCCCACAGCAAATTACTCTAGGAATTTTAGAAAATTTTCTTACACCAAACACTTTGTTTGCTCGACATGTCAGAAATGTGTCTTTAATGTAAATCATGATACTTGTGTAACAAAATTCCTGAATGAGGTCAGCTCACGTGCTAAGGTTCCATCCAATAAGACAACGAACATAAACAAACCCGTAGAGAAAATAAGTATTGCAAAGAAACTAGAAAGACATATCCCTACAGGATAAAGGTTTTTAATCAAAAAGACTTCCATTAGGTGGAAACCGACGGGTAGAATTTTCAAGACTGTTGGTCTTAGGTGGGTTCCTACTGGAAAGATATTCACCTCTAGCATAACCAAGGTTGATAGTGAACCCCATATCGTTCAAATGCAGATATCACTAACCCACATGAATGCATACAAACTCTTGATGTTAGTGCATGTACTCTTAACTTAAGTGCATGTACATCTTTCAATCCTAAAAAGGAAGGACTCATAGTTTGGTTGTTGAAAAGACTGATATCTCAGAAACAAAGGGTTTAAGAAATTCAAATCTGATGAACAAGAACAATGACGTCTGATGATAACACTTCAGGCCTCGCACCCCAATGACAAAAGGCGTCAGATTCTGACAACTCTGGCCCTATGCCCCAACTACAACAGACTTCTGATCATAACCGTTCAGAACTCGGAATTCATGACCACAACAATGAACCTTCAAGTTCAAATCTGGTTCCAAATGTTTCTCCTACAGCAGATACAACAGCTTCGTCCCTACAAAAGTTGGATTTTTTATTCATTCTTTTGTTCGAAGAATACTTCACTGCTGGCAATCAAAGTGTGCCAAATTCTTTCGCTCTCTCTGATAATTCTCAACAACAAGACACACAACCTACAACAAATATTCAACTTACAACAGAGCCGATCACTCCAACAACAACTATCACTGCTTAGGAAAACAACACTGATATTCAAGCAGAAATTCAAGTAGAAAATGCACAAATTGACGAAAACAAATTTTACAACATATTCAGTACATCGGTACGTGAAGTTGCTAAGTCTTCTACAAATACAAATACTCGCGCAAAAACGATATTTATATTTAATGATCTTCATGTTTTGATAATAACAAATATAATGTCATACTACGTAAAAGTTTACGTAAACAAGTTATTTAGTCGAAAGTTTACTTGACGTCGACAAATCACTTAAGGTATGAATATGACATTATTAAACATAGTTAATGATCAAAGAAAAATATTATTATTTGCATAAATCTTTTCTAATCAAATGATTTAAGCTAACACATGATTAATTATAAGCTAGTTATATTAATCATGTAAGACAAAATAAGATTAACCATAAGTGGAAGCAATCTTTCCAAATCTAGAAAATCTTTCTTTATTGGTGATAAGAAATATTTTCTTCTAGAAGAATCTATTAAACATGTTTTAATAAGTACAAAACAATATTTTGTATAGATTTGAGGTTAATTACAAAATGACAAATGTTGTCCTAGCTCCACCCACAGATCCACCAAAAACACTAGCCGGATCTAAGGGGTGGGGGATCCGTGAGTCGCATGTTTGAGTCGCCTGAGACAGTTTTGAATTTCAAAAGGTTGCCTATAAATACCAACCTCATTCTTTCATTTATACAACTCTTGACAATTCACTCTAGCATTAAGGCTAGGATACTGGAAGCTCAGAGCGAAGCTTCCAAGAACGTAAACACCCCGGCAGAAATGTTGAAGGGCTTGGACAAACAGCTTGAGAGAAAAGAAGATGGTGGATTATATCTTGCTGAACGAATTTGGGTACCAGTCTATGGAAATTTAAGAACTTTGATAATGAATGAAGCCCATGCTACAAGGTATTCCGTACATCCTGGAGCAGACAAGATGTAATATGATCTTCGAGGCTTATACTGGTGGCCCGGAATGAAGAAGGACATTGCTATGTATGTTAGTAAGTGTTTGACTTGCTTTAAAGTCAAAGTAGAACACCAGAAACCCTCGGGATTACTTCAGCAGCCTGAGATTCCAGAATGGAAATGGGAGAACATAATAATGGACTTCATAAACAAGTTACCAAGAACCAGTAGCGGACATGACTCGATATGGGTCATTGTCGATCGACTGACAAAATCGGCACATTTCTTAGCTATCCGTGAAGACTACAAGATAGAAAGACTTACAAGACTGTACATCAACGAGATCATAGCAAGGCACGGAGTGCCTGTGTCAATCATATCTGATCGTGACAGTTATTTCACATCAAGATTTTGGCAATCACTACAGAAAGCATTGGGAACGAGACTGGATTTAAGTACAGCCTACCATCTGGAAACCGATGGCCAAAGTGAGCGTATCATTCAAACATTAGAAGATATGCTTAGAGCTTGCGCAATTGATTTTGGCGGCAACTGGGATACTCATCTACCGTTAGTAGAATTTTCATACAACAACAGTTACCACTCGAGCGTGAAATGTGCTCCATTTGAAGCATTGTATGGAAGGAAGTGTCGAACGCTCATAGCTTGGGCAGAAGTAGGAGAAAGCAAGTTATTTGGACCGGAAATTATCCAAGAGACCACCGACAAGATTGTCCAAATTAAGGAAAGATTGAAGACCGCACGAGATCGCCAAAAGAGTTATGCCGATAATCGGCGAAAACCGTTAGAGTTTAGTGTCGGTGATAAGGTACTACTCAAGGTGTCGCCTAGGAAAGGCGTGGTACGTTTTGGTAAGAGAAGCAAGCTTTCACCAAGATACGTGGGACCGTTCGAGATTGTCGAACGAGTCGGTCCAGTAGCTTATCGGTTGCGCTTACCACAAGAACTTGTGGGAGTTCATGACACGTTTCACGTGTCAAACTTGAAGAAATGCCTAGCTGACGTAACTTTGCACGTACCGTTAGAAGAAGTCAAGATCAACGACAAACTGCATTTTGTTGAAGAACCTATGGAAATCATGGACCGTGAGGTCAAGAAGCTGAAAAAGAGACGGATTCCTATTGTAAAAGTTCGTTGGAATTCCCGACGAGGACCAGAATTTACTTGGGAACGAGAAGACGAGATGAAGCGCAAGTATCCGCAACTATTCGCGAGCTACGGCTTAGGACGAGCAACTGAAATTTCGGGACGAAATTCCCTTTAACAGGGGAAAACTGTGACATCCGTCAATTTTGAGGTCAGTAACCGAAAGCAAACGTATGTTAATTGACTCTTTTAATTATTTGTGGAGTCGCTTTTATGTGGCCATACTATTTTTAGCGTTTAACGCTTGTTTTATTAGGAACCCTAGTTACGCGAACGCACCTTTGACCTAACGATCCTAGTTAACGGTCCTAACGACCAATGATATGCTCAAACAACATTATAATAATGTCAAAACACATGGGAAAACATAAATTAATAAAATCACAAACTATCTCAAAATTTACGTTTTTACGGCTTTTTACGTATTTACCGAATGTGCACAAATTTTGCAATTTAGCCTACACCTTTTATTTAACACTTACACTATCAAATACTTAATAAATTATGCATACAATATGATGATAAGTTCAGCTCCATGTGAGACACCACCCCAAGTAACCACTTAAAACCTTGCTTATTGCTTTTCTATCTTACTACCCATCCCATCTCACTTCTTTTCATATCCAAAACCACTAACTCTTACAACCACCTCATTCTTAACATGAAAAACCACTCTCTACCTCATTTCTATCACTAAATCTCAGATCATACTCCCTCTCTTCTCTCTCTAAAAACACCAACCACAAGGAGAAAACATAAGAAACAATCAAGATTTTTAAGGGTTTGAATCAAGAACAACAATGTTTAAGGGGTATCTAGATAGATTGGGTTAAGAATCTTGAATCAAGAGGTCATATAAGGGTTCTACCAAGATACTAAATCATCTCAGCACCTAATCATCACTCTCATCATTCACTAATCAAGGTACAAACATTGGTGCAAGATAACTTGTGTTGTTCTTGCACCAAGAGAGCTATTTCTTTCATTCTTGCACTTGAATCTTGCATAAGATTTTTGTCAAATTAAATAACAATAAATCTTTAATCTAAGAGATTTTTCCAGCACTAAAATGATCTTAAAAAGGGTACCAACACTTGGTGTGGTCGTTTTTGAGTTAAAATGGTTTGATAAATGCATGCAAAGTTAGAGTAAAATGAACATAGTGGGCTGATTGAAAAATTGTTCTTCACTAAAATAGGTGTAACTCACTCAATTTTTCGAGTCATGGCTACTTTTTTTTTGTAAATTAACTTCATTGAGTCCCCTACAACATTTTAGTTTTGTCAAAAAACTGTAAAGGTACATAGTATTTTTGAAAAAATTATGCAAGATTGGTGTGCAGAAAGTTAACAAAATTGGTAGATTTGACTTTCAGTTTTGCAAGCCCCATAAAATCTTTATAAATTAATCTTTTCTTTTCAAACCACCTCTAAACATTCAATATATTTATGTATTATCTTGATATGATTGGCCATTAGTGATTAGAATTAATAATATGGGCAAAACATGGGATATTGTAAGGAATAAAGACTGAAAATGCATGCTGATCCAAAACTTTTATCCATTTTAAGTCACCATAAAGTTGTCATACTTGCATAAGAGGGACCGACAACACCACAAAAATCTTGTATATGAATGTTGGCTTTTAAATCCCAGAGAAAATTTAGAAATATGAGTCTTTTTGGACATATTTGATATTGAATCATGTAGAGTACTCAATGGGACTGTTTTGGACTAAATTTTTTATCTAACTTGTTTGGACCACAAATCAATATTGGAAACACTTTCATGGCTAAAATTCGGTTCACAATTAGTTTAATATGTTAATAAATGTTTCCATAAGTCCAAGGCATAATTGTGATTAAAAAGTGATCAGGTTATTAAAATGCAAAAAGTGGGCTGAATTGGAGTAGTTTTGGAAGTTTGGTCAATTTGAGTGGGCTAAGCATTATAAAAATTGTTTCTATTGCTATGAGACACACTAAACACCTGGTAATATTATGTATTAAAAGGGCTAAAATAATAAATGACTTTTATTTAGTCAATCATCCTTTTGAAACAACGTGAAACCGGGTAAATTTGTGATTTTCTGAGAAACAATAACAAGCGAACCTTGGTCATAAAATGTGAACATAAAACTTATACAATGAGCAATTATAACATCCGAGCATATCAATTAGGATCTAATTAGGTATATTTATTTACCTTAGGTCTCGGGTAGAAGGGTGCGCATTCGTTTGGGTTGCCTACTTGTTGTGATTTGCTGTGAAGTCAACGATTGACCTAACTTTTGAGGTGAGTTTCTCACATCCCCCTCTTTTTGCATATTTTAACTGTTTTGGGGTGAAAAGCATGATGTATTTTATTAAATTTCTATGCTCGTACTGTTATGTTTTATAAACTTTCGAGCATACCTGAACTTATTGAACTTGGTTTTTGAACTTTGCAAACTTGTGGAACGTGTTGAACTTGTTTTGGAATCGTGTTGAACTTGAACTTATTATGTATGTTGTTGTATGCTTGGAACCCGCCACTACTTTTAACTCACTTTCCCCCTCAACGGGATTGAGACGTTAGTACTTATGGATAGCGCTATTAGGAGATTAGCCCCTCCTCACTCCCCGCACAAGGGTGCATAGTACTAAGTGTTTGTGCCACACTATACAACTAGAACTTGATTGGATATTGGAACGGTTAGGCTGAATACGTTTAAGTAGTGCCTCGCATAATCACTATAGCATACATATACATTGATTTGTTTTGGACTCTCAACTTATTTGGAATTGATTTTTGTTTTGGGCAACTGTTTTTGATAACTTGCCATTGGGTTGGCAAACTTTTATCGGACATCTACTCTTTATTTAAAACTACATTTTGTGTATAAAATCTTGTGAGCTCACCAACTATTTCGATAGTTGACCGTTTTATCATGCTTTTCAGGTGACGTTCCCAAGGTGGAAACTTAGAGCCGTGTTTTTCAGTTATTGTCAAGACATCTACATAATTGCAAGAACCATGTCTTTTGAATATCCATGTTCGGATAGAAACAACTTATGATGTTTCATGTACTTTTAAACTTGTACTTTGTGATGTTGTAATTCGGATAACTTTCTTTTGTTTAAACTCATGTATGGTGTTTTATCTATCATCTTGTGTGATGTTTATTAATATGTTACTCCTCGCGGTTCCGCCTTGGTGGGGTGTGACAGTTCGGTTTTCTTAGTATCATCCTTTGCTTCTGAAGTCTTTTCAGCTTCTTCCTTTGCTGCATCAGTAATATCTTAATCACCTTTATCAAACCTTTCAACTTCAGTATCTTTCATTTCTTCATCCTTATCATTGCGCACACGAATCTTGTACTTATAAACACCATCTTCATCAGATTCAGTTTCGACATCTTCATCATTAGCATCTTGTGTATCACTGACATGATCATCGCCTTCGTCATCAGCATCACCATCTTTATCATCCTTCTCAGCATCATCATTATCATCATCAGAATGTTCATTGTCTTGTTCATCTCCCTATTCACGAATGACCTTCTCTTTAGTAATGTCCTTATCCTCATCAGGAAACCCTAGTTTAACACCAGTTCCTTCACTGAAGGTAGCAGAGATGACTGTGGACTCATCTGGAACCCCTGGTATAGTACCAGTTCCTTCATTTGAGCCTTTATTACCTGGTAGTCTTCTGCTTGTCTTCTTACTTTCTTTCAGAGCTTGCATAATGTTTGCAGCTTCTTGTTCAGTAAGAGTCAAAGATGGAGAACCTTTAATCTTAGCCTTTGAAATGACGGGTTTTGACTTTGGAGCACTTAGAGTGTCTTGAATAACTAAACTCTTTGAACTTCTGCCACCAAACTTCTTCTTTCTAGATTTAGTGACAGATTCAGTTACGATCCTAACATGCGTAGCCTGTACTTTCCTTGCTGCTTCTGCTTCAGTTTGACTAATAGACTTGGCTAACTCTAAAGCTGCATCAGGATCATCAGAGATAATACTGTCATCAGCAGACAGTGTGACTTTCTTTTTGACCACTCTTCTGCTATCAGTTTTATTCTTAGCAGGTTCTAGTTCAGGTTCAGACTCTTCCAATACATCAATAGTTTCCTGAGAGTCATCAACATCCTTCTTGCCCTTTTAACCTTTTCCTCTGCTCTTCTTGGGTGGTATCTGATGAGTTGAGTATTTGATGAACATCTGATATGATTCTGAACGCTTGATTACATTAGTCAGCATCACATCAGGAATGGCAAGTCCATATTCCTGATAGTCTTCACCTATTCTTACAAACTTTAAACCTGCTTACAATCCTATCGTCTTTGATTATATGATAGTGCTTATGACTGAGGTTGTTGAGAGACTTGTGTTGTTTCAAGAAGTGGTTGATGACGATTTTGGTGAATCGGGGATATGGCATGTTCTTACGTCTTGATCTCTTTTCTTTCTTGTGATCAATCTGGTAAGCAAAATCTTCCTAAATCAATTCAAGATAATCGACATTTTCTCTGTTAAACATCCCCCACAATATGTCAATTCTTGACTTTTGAAGTTTGTCGTTGCTTGCAGTCTTTCTAGAGATGCACTTGTTGATAATAGATGCCAGAGTTCTCCATGACTGGTGCATATGATCCACAAACATGTTGGTGTGCCTGTTCATTGGACCTTTGTAACCAAGATCAATGAGAAAGGTGAGTGCAGTATCATCATCTGGAACATCTACGAAGTCTACACCTTCTACTCTTGGACATATATCAAGTATTGTCCTAAAGACTTCAGGATTGACAGTACACTTCTTGTTAGCTAAGAGGAATTCAGAAGAATCAATATCTGAAACATTCTTGATGGTGTACTAGAATTGCTGCCTAAAGATTTAAGAGACATCTGCAAATATAGTGATAGCCTTGAAACATGTGAAATTCTTGATTACGTCAATGATCACTTGAAATGTCTCTTCTTTTTGTGGCACTATGGTTTCCAATCTGATATTGGTAGAGCTGACCTTGACTCTCTCAGCAGAAGGAACCCACTTTTCATCACGAGCAGTAGCTCGTAGTGTTTCTTGAGGATTCATGATTCTGTTTTAAGAATTAATTAATACAGTTTATATATACACATATATATTCTACTGATTAAATTGGTTATCCTTTGATGATATGATTGATCTATGATTAGGTTTCATGCAAGTGTGACAGGATTACTACACTCTAAGAACTTAGTTAACTAAGGTCATTTAGACAAAGTCAAATTTTTAAAAAATCAACAAGACATTTCCAAGGAAGCTTAGGACACACATTCATACATAGGGAAAATAATACACATTCAAGCATGGCAAATGAAGTTATATGACTTTAAACACAAGATTACACAAATTTTTAAAAAAATTAGGCAAAGTTTCATTTCATAAAAGTGTCATATTTCGCTTGGTTTTGTACCTGTCATGTTTCGCTTGAAACATGGTTGAACATGTTTCGCTTGAACAAGTTGAAACATGTTTCGCTTAGATGAAGTGGAACATGTTTCGCTTGGGATGAATGGAACATGTTTCATTTGAAAACATGTTTCGCTTCATTCCAGTCATAACATGTTTTGTTTCATTTATACAGAACATATTTCGCTTGCCATAGATATTACTTTAACAAAGATTTTACCAATCAAAGACCTATGAGTATGTCAAGCAAGTATCACAAATCAATCCTAAGCAACTCAGAATCCATAAATACAAGAATTGTACAACAAATGAGCATACCACGTAATTTTTCGAGCACAAACAATGAAGAACACATGGCAGTCACTATGATAAACATCTAGGGAACATGTATGATGCAATATGGACAAGACACAGTTAAACAATTCATAAAATGCATCACACAAACCTTCAAAATACCATAGTCAAAATTTTCGAACCTAGGACACTTCACTTCTAAGCAAAAGGGATCCTAAGGGCCAAGAATCATTTCCAGAGGCGTAAGATAGCTATAGTGAGGCTAACTAACACAAACCCATAACAAATCAAACACAAACACGTGTTTCACTTCATTCATCCACACGATGTGTTAATGATTATCCAATATCTGTTTACAACAAAGTACTTTTGTAGCACACTTCAATGATTAAACCCCTCAACAAATTAAGGAAAACCTCAACTTTCAATTTTAAGAACCCTAAATCGAATTTTCAAGATTCCTAGATCTAAAAAAAGTTTTAGACTAATTCGTTATACCTATGTGATGTAAAAGGGATTATGAACTTGTTAGAAAGTACCTTAATGCTTGAAACTGAGTTTGAATTTTTGAGTTTAAATGGAACGAAATGTGTAGAAAGAAATGTTTTGAATTGTGTATGTGTGAATGGAGCAAAATGTGTGAAAAGTGTTATAACAGGTTTATGTTTCAAAAATGACAAGAATGGTCCTTGTTATAGTTTTATATCCTTTATACTATTTTATTTTTAAATTATGACTAAGCCTAAAATCTTTTAGAAATGACATAATAAACCCCTGAATTAGATAACCAAGATTATAATTCTATATTTTGCCATTTAGTCCCTAAAAGTTAACATCAATAACAATTTAAGCCCAATTTGAGTTAAAAATACATTAACTCCCCTTTAATTGATAATCCGTTATTGAAAAGCCTTTACCATTTATTTGAGATGACTTTTTGAAAGATCCTTTTTGAAAGAATTTGACTATTTCTCCCTTCCATAATAATCTCCTCGTTTTCTATTAAAGAGATTAGACATTTGTCTGAGCAGTGATAGAAACTTCTTTTAAAAATCTTTTAAAGATGAGAAACTGATATTTTTTAATTATTTTTCATAAAACAACACCATTAAAAACAAAATTTCTCTCGTTTACATAAATAAATGCACTGACACTTATTTGATATAGGAAGCACGGGTTGTGTTGCAAAGTAAACACATGCCTTTGAATGAATATAAAGTAATTCATTCTCGAGAAAAATGCATTTCCTGTTGTGAGGCCAAGTTCTCTTTTTAAAATACTTGCCTTTAAGATGATGACCGGGTTGCTATCTAAAATAATAGCAAGCCATATGACATATTTTCTATCCGAACTTTTGTTAGGAAAATATTGTAAACAGACTTAATACTGTTAGTATTAAAGTTAAGTCTGTTAGTTCAAGTCTAGAAAACATGTCATGAAAACCTATTTTTGTATTTTTTTTCTGATTTTATAATTTTGTATTTTCTTTTTGAAAAGTTTATATAAAAGGAAAAATATTTTTAGGTTTTTTGATTTTCTTATATACATATAATACACAGGATATTTCACGAGTTACCACCATTACTTGTCTTCCTCCTCTGTTAGACGTTTTAGCGTTTCTGGAGACATACTTCTTATACCCAGCTTTTTAATCAAGAAGTTGAATCTTTCTCTTGGCAACGATTTGGTGAAGATGTCAACCGGTTGATATTCCGTCCGAACAAAGTAAAGTTCCACTATTCCATTCTCCACCTGCTCCTTTATAAAATGGTAGCGTACATCAATGTGCTTTGCTCTTGAGTGTTGAACGTTGTTGCAACATAGAGCAATTGCACTTTTGTTGTCGCAGTACAAAGGAATCTTATTGAATTGAAAGCCATAATATGTTAGCTGTGATCTCATCCATAGGATTTAGGCACAACACCCAGATAAGGCAATATATTCTAGCTCTGTACTTGATATCGCGGTGCTCTTTTACTTTTTGGAAGACCAGCTAACAAGTTTATCACCTAAGAATTAAGCGCTTCCTGATGTACTGTGTCTAGTGTCCTGACACCCCGCGTGATCTGCGTCTGAATATGCTGTTAGAGACATATCGGTATCCTTCGAGTACCAGAGTCCCATGTTAATGGTTCCCTTTAGGTATCGAAAGATCCGTTTAACCGCATTTAAGTGCTTTTCGGTAGGCTTTGCCTGATACCGGGCACATAAGCAGACTGCATAAATTATGTCGGGTCTACTGGAAGTCAGATATATGAGGGATCCAATCATGCCATGGTAAAGTGTAGCATCAACTGGTGTCCCCTATAGATCTTCATCCAGATTATTCTTTTCAACCATATGTGTGTGTACATAATCACTAGATAGAAAACCATATTTTTAATAATTTTAGAAGCATATTTTGATTGGTTTAGGAATATGCCTCTGAGACTTTGAGAAATTTGTAATCCTAAAAATAATGACATCTGCCCTGTCATTGACATCTTGAACTTAGCAGTCATCTGATTAGCAAACTCATTACACAAAGCATTATTAGTGGATGAAAATATTATATTGTCAACATCAATTTGTACCAGTAATAAGTCGTTTCCTGCTTTTTGTATGAAGAGTGTTGGATCAACTGCACCTTTAGAGAAATATTGTGAAATGAGGAAACTTGACAGCATGTCGTACCATGTACGTGGTGCTTGTTTGAGATCGTAAAGGGCCTTTTTAAGCTTGTACACATGCGATGGATATTCCTGATCACCAAATCCTTCTGGTTGAGAAACATAGACCTCTTCCTTGGGCTCGCCATTTAAGAAAGCCGTTTTGACATCCATTTAGAAGATCATCATATTCTTGTTGGCGGCATTCGCTACGAAGATACGGATGGCCTCTATTCTTGCAACCAGTGCAAATGATTCCTCGAAATTGATTCCTTCCTCTTGCCTGAACCCCTGAGCAACTAATCTAGCCCTATTCTTTAGTACCCTGCCAAATTCGTCTGTCTTGACCTTATAAATCCATTTAAGTTTGATCGACATGACTTTATCTGGACACGGCACCAATTCCCAAACTTGTAGTCTTTTAAATTCATAAATTTCTTCCTGCATTGCATCGATCCATGATGGTTCGGTCATTGCTTGTTTGAAGTTCTTTGGTTCTACAGAAGTTAGGAAGGCATCAAAGTAACACCACATGACGTCAGTTTTGAGTTGCTTTTTGGTAGAGACTGAGTAAGAAGGATCACCAATCACGTTTGCTATTGGATGATCCTTAGTCCATCTACCAATCAGTTTAAATGGAGTGTGGGATGGTCTCACATTAGATGACGATCCTTGAGAAGTCTAGTCTTTATGAAGAAATTCGTAAAGAGGATTATCATGAAATAGTGGTGTTTTAGGTGATTCTTTAACACCTTGAGAACTAATTGGAGAATGTTCTTGATCTTGTGTTGATGGGATACTTGATGATGGTGCATCTTGGTCAATAGACGTAGACACAGGTGAATCGTCTATTTCAACAGCTCTTGGTGCAGCAGCTACTGGAACTGGAGAGACAACAACAGTTAGACGATTGAAGTATTCATCGAACAAGGGTTGGAACAAAGTATCCAATCATTTCTTTTTGGTGGATTACAAGGTTGTTGAGGAATAATGTTTGGTACGAGTCCTGAACTGGATGTTTCAGGAGTCATAACTTGAAGCCCGAGTCCTAAACCGAATTGTTCAAAAGCCAATGTTGTTAGCTCATCGAACGTCACATGAATTGTTTCTATAAATTTTCGGGTTCTCCTGTTATAGATTCTGAAAGCTTTCTTTGCTGGCGCGTATCCAATGAAAATACCAATATCGGCCTATGCATTTAGTTTACCCAAGTCTTCACAGTCATTGGTTAGATAACATAATGAACCAAAGACATGGAAAAATGATAAATCCGGTTTCTTGTCGTGCATCAGCTCATTTGGAGTTTTCTTATATCGGAGACGAATCAGAGAACGGTTTTAGGTGTAACAAGCTGTGTTGATTGCTTCGGCCTATAGAAACAGAGGAGCTTTTAAAATATCAACATAGTGCAGGCAGCTTCCACAAGAGTTCGGTTTCGTCTTTTGACAACGCCGTTTTGTTGAGGAGTGTGAGCAACTGAAGTTTGATGCGAAATGCCGACATTTTCATAGAAATTACAAAGAGTCTGATTGACAAATTCCGTTCCATTATCTGTTCGAACATTACGGACAGTGGCATTCAAACGAACTTGAATATTTTTTATGCATTTGATGATATCGTCAGGAGCTTCATCCTTTGATCGCAGAAATTTAACCCAAGTAAATCGAGAGTAATCGTTAACAATTACCAAGATATACTTTTTCCCGTTAATTCTCTCCACACGCATCGGGCCACAAAGATCCATATGCAAAAGATATAGTTTCTCTTAGTTAGTGTCCTCATCTTTGGGTTGATGAGAAGATTTCTTGATTTTTCCTAATGCACACGTTAAACACAAATGATCTTTCTGAAATTTAAGCTTTGGAATACCTCGTGCAAGACTGTCTTTGGCTAGCTTGTTAAGAGTACCGAAGTTGAGATGCGATAAATGACGGTGCCATAACTAGCTCTTAGTCTTTGAAGCTTTTGATAGAAGACGGATCGGAGAAGTCTTTAGCATGTCATCAAGAGAAATTGTGTATAAATTTGTGTCACGGGAGCCTGAAAGGGGATCAACACCTTCTAAATTCTAAATAAAACAAGTGTTTAACCATTCAACATAATACACCCTAGATATAATTATGTTTAAGCCAAAATTGTCAAACAGAAAACAAGTTATGTTTAAGCCATTCAACATAATACACCCAGGATATAATTACATTCCCCTGCTGATAGTCACCATACCCCATTATCTTTGCAACTTGGTCGTTTCTGAATCGAACAATTCCTAGAAATTTACTAACGAAGTTCACAAGTTGAGAGTGGTTCCCTGTCATATGTTTTGGACATCCGGAGTCCAGATACCAGAGGACGATCTGGACAAACTGCCATTGACAAGAGAAGAAGAAGATGTGACATCTGTAGCATTGGATCCCTACAAATGAGTGGATTCCGAGTTGTTAGCAGTTTTAGATTCTACAATCTTAGCTTTTTTACTCGAACCTACTGATTTTAATTATTTGGGTCTTCTACTATAGACTTTAATCTCTGGTTTTGGTGTTTCTACTGACTTAGAAGTGGTTTCCTTAAGATGCACTATTTTCTTGGGAGTGATCCTAGTTAAAGGGCATGAACTAGCAACTATAGTGAAAAATCTTCATGTTGGTTTCCACTTATATCCTACATCAGTGAACACTTTACCCGTAGGTTTCCAAGCATTTTTCTTTTTGTTTCTTTTAGATTTATATTTCAAACGCACATTCACATAATTCACAAAATCAATAAGACACATATCATGATTAGCATCAAGCAAACATTTGTTACAGATAGCACACATAGATTCAAACTTAGCATTTATCACAGAATGCTTAACAAGTGTATTACTGATAGGTTCAAAAACAGAATTCATCTTATTCAAACTAGATTTAAATTTCCTAAGGTGGTCTTCTACTTTATTCTTCTAATTGCTACGTGGTGGTCGTGTGATCCTATTGTTCTTTGTATTGCCTGAAGGCTTTGATCCGCTATGACTCGTCCTTTTGGTATATATAAATAAATATATAAATACGTAATAAGGATAAGATCAATAATAAGAGAGATAAGTATTCCGTGAGGCTTTCAAAAGATTTCACTTTTATCCAAAGCAAAACCCTAAAAACCTACCCGGGTCGTTTCCCGTCGAGGTGTGAATTGAGAATCGGGATTAAGTTCGTGACCGCGTTTTTGAATGATTCAATGATTTTTGTGATTTGGATTCTATTTCTACAATTAAAATGCAAAAACAAGCAAAAAAAAACCCTAAAACGAAAGCAATATAAGCTAAAACAAAAAACGATAACGGGATTCAAATCCCGTTCTTTAAAAATCGAAATTCTAAAAATTTAACCCTACGAATGCAAATTTAATTTTTCTAAGTCCTAAACGATAAAAGAAAATTTAAAAAAAAGAATTATATTTTTTTGATTTTTATTTTATTTAATATGAATTAAAAACAGTTTTAATAAGAAAAATTAATTAAAAATACTAAACGATCTTGGAAAAATCTGAAAAAAATCTGAAAAGTCCTTTAAACAGTGCTTGATCTAGGAAAATTAAAATGGGTGGAACAGCTTATTTAAATAAGCCGGAAATAAGCAAAAACGGGCTTATAGCTTAAATGACTAAAAAGGGGTTAAATAATAAATTTTGCAAAAGAAAACTAAAAAAGACCCAAGGGAGAGTGGTAGTGTGTGGTGTGTGTAAAGCGTTGGTTGAGGTTGGTGAGGTCCAGGGTTCGAGCCTTGCTCACCCTGAACTTCCTAATTTCCCACATTTTTTATTTTGCAATTTTTTTTTATAGACAAGCTTTAAGACCCGAAAATAAGCAATTTAAAAAAAGGTGACTTTTTATACAAACCACAAATAAGCACTGAAATAAGCTAAAAAGAGGACATAATTGCTTTTTTATACTAAGTGAACAAAGTGGCTAAACTGTTAAGCAATTTTAGGACTAATAAGCCAAGCAAAAAAAAGAAGCTAAAACAGATAAATACCTATACCTAATATGCAAATCTAAACAGAAATAAGCAAAGCAAACAAGCTGAGAAGGGCTGAAAAGCCAATAAGCTATATGGCCAAAACTAGTAGACAAACAGCCTATGGGACACTTTTCTAGCTTATTTTAAGCTAGTTAAGGGATCCTATGGCTAAGTGGCTTATATGCCCTTAAAGCTTATCCAACTAGCTTCTAAAATCAGCAATCAGAAATGAGTTTGAAAACCAAATAGGCCATAAAAAGGGCTTATGAAAAAGCTGTCTGACACAGAATGCAATTTTTTGGTTTTTCCTTAAAAGACAAGTAGCAATATTGCAGCCCTAAAATAAGCTAGCTAATAAGCCCTAAATTGAAATTTAAACTTGAAACAGATTTAGATTACCTACTAAACTACTTGTATGCCAATTTTTAGATCTTAAAACCTATTTTAACTATCTGAATACTAATATTAAAGAGTGGGCTTTTTAAAACTAAAATTGACTTAGACAGAGACAGATTTTGACTTGAAACAAAATGGACAAATGAAAACTTATGTGACTCTTTCCTACTGCATTTTAGACTTTAAAAGAAACCTAAAAGCAAACTTTAAAAAAATTTTAGAACACAAATCAAATGAAACAGTTTTGAAGGATTTTAAAAACACAGATTTAGACACTTTGTAGGAAAAATCTTAAAACTCAATTTTAGACTTGAAGAACTTATAAAAACTGATTAAATTCACTTAAAAGAGGTTGACAAATTAAGGTTCCAAAACAACATTACACTCATTTTGACCCATTTTGAACCTTAACCCAAACACCCCTTTAAGTTTTCAAAATAAACTTTAAACCTGAATTTTAAAGATTTAAGCAAAGAGTTTTAAAAACAAATGACAACAAAGCAATGTTAAGCAAAAATAAGCAGATTCCAAACACAGATAAGCACTAAAAATGAGAAACTAAGATAAGCAGTTCTAAAGCTATTTAAGGCAGTTTTAAAGAAAAACTTAACTAATTGACATAAAAGCAATAAACAAAGACAAATGAGCATAAAACAACAATAATAAGCAAGAATAAGCAATAAAAGACAGTAAACAAGCAGTGCAACAGTACATAAGCAAAAATGAAAAAGTGAGCTTACAAATACCCTTGCTTAAACATGGCTTAATCAATGCTCAAAAGAGCTTATCTACAAGCTCTAGCTTGTCAAAGGAAAGCTAGTATGATCTTAAAAGCCCTTCCAAGTTTGGCTTTTCTTCCAAAATAAGTTGAGGTAATTGAGGGGTGAATTTTTTTATGTGATTTTTATGATTTTAAGCTAGAAATGAAAACAAGCTTTTATATAAGCTTTGAATGAACCAGAAGCTTATGTAAGAGCTTAATAACTAAATTTAAAAGACAAGTAATGTTAAATGACAATATTTAAAGAAAACACTTAAAATTTCATTAAAAAAAAAAAAGATTACAATGCTTTAAAATTAAATGACAATAATTTAAATGACAACTATTAAAATGGTCAAATTCATTCAAACAAGAAAAACAAGACTTGACTAGACTAATATGAGCTACAATGGCCCTATTTATACTAAAAACTATAAGTCTTCAAGTCTTTAAGTGTGCTTCTTCACTAAGACATTTGAGCACTTGTGTTGCTTGTGTGAGTGAGTCCCAAACTCAATCTAAGCCGTCCAAAAAACTTGTTCACCAAGGTCTCTCATCATAGCCCTTTATCTTGTTTAATAATTCATCATCCAATGAAAATTTAGGGGATTGCCAAGGTGGCAAATGCCCATGTGAGGTAGGGTTGAGTTGGGATGTGACTTTGATTTGTTTGTAGGTAGGGGAGAGGTCGAGGGATAGTGATACATGAATAGTATTAATGAGGGTTTGGCGGGAAAGAGTTTTGGTTTGTTTAATTGGGTAAAAGTTTTGGGATTTGACAGTTTAAGCCCCTTATTTTGTATGGTGTAATTGCAACCATCGTCCTTGTGGTTTAATAAGTTTTAAGGGGTTGGCAGGTTTAGTCCTTGAGGGAGTATAGTGTGTTTACACCGACAGTCCCTTAAGGACTAACAAAGTTAAAAGTTAAAGGGTTTGTTGGGCCAACGGTTTTTGTTTGGGCCAGGATGGGCCGGCTATGTTTATGAATGGATTTGGACTTTTAAAATGTATAAGGCTTATATCATGGGCTTTTTTCTTAAATATAAAAGCATAATGGGCTAATCCGACCCATTAACTTGGGTACGGGTTAGCCCATTTATGATTTCTTCGCTTTCGGCACCGTCTTTGACTTTGACTTTGTCTTTGTTGACCTTTGACTTTTGTTGACTTTAACTTTTGACTTTGTTGACTTTTTCACGCTTTTTTTATTCCGTGCTCGGTTTTTTCCGTTTTGCTTCGTTTTTGTCTTTTTTGTTGATATCCGTTTCTTGCACAATATAAATGCAAAACACACAAATACAATGTATTTTTGGTATATTTTTAGTCTTTTAAGTCCGTTTTTATAGGCAAAGGGTATGTGTAATTAAACACATACCAAAATCCCCCATACTAAACTATTATCGTGTCCTCACGCAATGCCATAAGTAAACACTTTAGAAAACCAAGAATCTCAATCCTCCTCGACTAATTACCTCGAAAAGTAGCTAAGTGTTCATCAAAGGGAATTAGAGAATCAATAGCTTTGAAAATCCCTGTTTTTACCATTTTTCAATATATACACTTATTCCTACACATGTTTTTGTATTTTTTTCTTTTTTCTCATTTTTTTGTACTTTTCTTTTTAAGCAACTAACTAACGTGTTTGACTTTTGATATGTGAGAAATCACATATCTTTTGTATATAAAAAATGACCTTTAAATGATTAAAATGTGCAAAAATATGCCTGTCTTTGTGTATTTTGTTGTTTGTGAATGTGTAGGTACGGATATTGCAAAAAATATAAGAAAACGGTCAAAACCGGACAAACACGAACACGGGAACGGATAGAGTGCACAAGAGTCAGAAGTTTTCTAGCAAAGTTCATCAAAAGTCAACCCATGGTCAACAATGGTCAATTCACAAAATGCCAAAACCCTCAAAATACCCAAAAGAGCCTTATTGTTAAATTAATTTCACAAAAGTCCCAAAAACCCTAACACCGTTAGTCCATGACTAACGGTCGTTATCCTTTAGTAATAAACACTTTTTACCAAAATCTTTTACCAATAACCGGCCCAACCCTTTTAATAAAACCATGGCCCAATACCCGAGCCCAGGTCAACTCGTTTAAACACCGGGTCAAACACATCCGTATAAAAGAAAAAATAGGCGCGAATGGGTGTAACTGTTTACCCATCGTCCCAATTCAACCCTGTGTAGAAACCTACGCTCTCTCAATTAAGATATGTGGCCAGAAGATACCAAGTACTAAGTGCCAAGTCATCAACAAATACGTCACCAAGAGCTCTCATTGGTCAAGATGTACAACTCTAAATTGGTCAAGATGTAAAGGGACTGGTCACGCTGGGCCTTTCAAAGAACAACACCAAAAAGGGAAATATTGCCACTTAAAATCACATGTTAAAGACGACAATGGCCTCTGACACAAGGAATGCCACGCTGGCAATCCGTGTGCTCATTTTGATCCAACGGTGAAGAGATGGCATCCAATGATTGCAAAGAACGGAGGGTTCAGATTAAGAGGATCGTTTAACAGACTTGAAGACCTAGAAGTATCCTTTCTCTCCTAATTATAAATACAGGGCTATCCTCACTAATCGGAGGATAGTTAGTTAGTTGTTTATTTGCTTTTTAGAGTACGGATTTTAAATTGTAATTTTCTTTTAAAAAGTAATGTTTAGCTTATTGTAATCTCTATTTCAACTTGTAATCAACTTTATTATCAATAAGAATTCAAAGTTTTCTAATTGTGCAATTGTCTTTTCATAAATCTACTTTTATGCAAAAATATGGTTTTTTTGAGAAAAGCTTTAAGTGTTTCATAAGCTCTCATTCTCTTTTTTAAGCTCTTATCTTCCTGTCTTATATAGCTGGCTATTTACTTAACTAGCTCTCAAAATCTTACTTGAGCTTTTGTACACCAGAAATCCTCCCTCAAATGTTATGCTCCAAAACGCTTAATAGGATAGGAAACCGCAGACATGGGGTTCCGGGACCATTACCAGCTTATCTTAGGTTAAGGCTGGGGCTTAGTTGATAGCTCAAATGAGCCTTTTAATTGCCGTGTGTAGTGCAAAAGGCTTTATGTATAGTCTTCATTTACATTTTCTAGCTTTAAATCTGACTATGTAGCTTAATTTGTGCATTATTTTTTGTTGATTGTTGTTTAGGTAGTCTTCATTTTGTGCTTTATTATTGTTGATTTATGCTTGATTGTGTTTTAATTGTGTTCCAAAAAACTTTAGTTTTCATAATCTGAATCATTAAAACAGTAAGGAAAAACCAAATAATTAGTGATAAGTAGTTAGCTTACAAATTGGGCTTATTTGATTGGCTTATATTGGTTTCCATTAAGGTTGTTATAAGCTGTCCTAATATCTGGTATTTGATTTATGTTCTTTAATCTCATTTGCGATAAGCTGGATATGGAATTTGGATGACTATAAATGGGTGTTTTGGGTCAAGCAGTGCTAACCTAAAGTTAGAACTGTTGAGTCCCATTGGTTCCTTTGTTTTCATTTAAATCTCTTATGTGTAGTTATCATTGATTTAAGCGCATTTGTCTAGCCTAATTAGGTCTTAAATCATAGGTTTAGTTAGAATTAGTTTTGATTTCTGTTAGAATATAGAGTTGAGTAGAGATTCAATCATTTTAAGCTCAAGTTAGTTTTAGCTGAAGTTATTCATAATGTGCGTTTTGTTAGTTTATTGTTGTAAAGTTGTAGAACATGTAATTCTCATTAAGCTGCATTAAGTTGCTTTGAGTCTTTGACTAAAATTGTTTGTCAATATGCCATCGTAGTTAAAAACAGTCAATAGACTTTCTTCAGTGTCTTAATGTTTTCAGATGGTTTCAATTGTAAAAGTAGTTGATTAGGCTCTTTTGATTTTTTTAGCACTATGTAGAGTTTTAGGCTAATCATTCATTAGTTCGAACTTTTTTTAGTCTAATTAGCCTATTTAGTATTTTGGTTTTAAGCGTTAAGAAATATAGAGGTCTGGTACTTTTGATGCTTTATCAGAAAAAACAAAAGTATAAGATAAATTGTGCCATAGCAGTTGTGGCTGTTCCTATTAAGGTTTTATGAGGGTTTAAGCTATTTGAGTTTCAAAATTCTTTTTAGAAAAGTGGTTTTAATGAATTGGCGTTTTGGCCATGGGTTTTTTAAGAGGTTTATATTAGCCTAAAGTCCATATGGATCTCTTTAGCTTATCTAAAAATATGATCAAAGTTGCCCTTATGGCTGCTTTGGGTTAACAGTTTTTGTCAAGAGCTTAATGAGATTTCTTGCTTATAACTTAAGTTTTTGTCTTAGTTGTTTTTAAACGTGCTTATTAGGTTTAAAGTTTAGTAGTTAATAGATTATTGGTTAGGTTTTAGGTATTGTATCATTTCCTATAAAATCCAAAAACTATTAAAGTCAAAAAGTAGCTATTTAAGTTATGCTTTTTCTTAGCTTATGAGATTCAAAATATTTTTTAAAAGGAGTTTTTAGATAGCTTTTAGGTTAGTTTAAGCATAGTACAAGCCATTTTCCAATAAGGATCCATCAGCAGTACTGTAATTTAAGCTAAAAGCTTAGCCATTTGGACCTTGTTGGTATGCAGTTTTTTAATAAGTGGCTTTATTTGCAATTCCCTTAGATTATGGCTTGCTTATTTATAGTTAAATTTGCTTTATTAGGTCTGTTTTAGTCTTAATAATAGTTAATTCAGTCCATTGTTTTAGCTTATTTTAGTTTTTAGCTTATTTTATCTTGTGTAAAAGTTAAAAAAGTAGTCAGAGTTTGTTATATCTGTTTTAACGATCATTTAATGCTATAGATAGCTTTTTAGTAAAAGTTATCGTTTCACAAATTAATTATGCATTTATTATTAAGTGTTGTGACACTTTACTTTTTTAGGTCTTTTGCACAAAAATTAAAAAAAAAGGGGGAAACCTAGGATAGTCAGGGGTGAGCAAAGACTCGAACCCCGACCTCAACCATAGTCTCTCCCTTTTATAATACCTCCAACACTACCCCTTCACCAACGTGCCCTTGGGACTTTTATGTCCAAGTTTGCACATCTAAATGTTTAACCTTTTTTTGACGTTTTAATTTAAATAAAGCACTTCGAAATGCTTATTGAATTTTCCCGGTAATAAGCAATTCGATTGCTTATTTGAATTTTCCCGGCTTATTTAGTTTAGCAATTTAGGATTTCTTATTTTTCTTGCATTTTGCTTATCATAAGCTATTTTTAGAATTTTTTTCGGATTTTTAGCTTAAAGTTTTATATTTTTCGTGAATTAATTTTGTTATAAACTTTAAAATATCATAAAAAATAGAAAAATAATCAAAAAAACAATTTTCTTTTATCATATTCTAGGCTTAGGTTGAAATTTACTTCCGTAGGGTTAATATTTTGAAAGTTTAACTTTTAAAGAACGGGATTCGATCCCCATTCTCGTTTTCTTTGTTTTTAGTTCAAATTACTCTCGGTTTAGAACTTCCTTAGCTTTTTACTTTTAAATAGTCATTTAGGATTAGAAAAAGTTTAGAAAAGTATTCAGGGTTTAATTTTAGTATTCTAGCTTATTTGTTGTGTTTACTTAATTTTCCGTTATTGTTTTTTCGTAGTTAGGTTTAATTGTCCATTTATTTGCTCACTATTAGGATTTTTAGAAATCAATCATATTCGAACCAATTTAAGTCATTGTCCAAATAACAAACGAGGTCTCAATTTCATAAATCTTTGAGAAAACGACCCGATAATCACTTACCGGTTAAACGTGTAGTATTTTTGTAAGATTTTTCCTACTACCTTTGTCCTCAATGGTAGTTTTTGAATTTTCTATAATTTAGATATTATTACGTATTAAAACTATACACACCAAGGTTTTGGCGCCGTTGCCGGGGAATTGTGATTAAGATTCTTTCGTTTGCATTTGTCGATCGTGGTATGAAGAACCTTTCGTCTTCGAAAGTTACGCTTTTGAGAAAATAAAAAAAATTAAAAATAAAAAAAGTAAAAAAATATTTTTCTTTTCTTTTTAGTATAAGTAGAAGATTAATAAATAAGATAAATACAAAAAAATTTGCTCTTCCGAATTTTTTAATTTTTCTTGTGAATTCGTAAATATAAGATAAAATTTTTTACAAAGTTGGTAAAAGAACACCAACAAATAATAATTTCAACTGAAGTATTATCCATCAATAAGTTCCCGAACCAAAGATTCAATTTTTTTTACCGTTTGTGTCACTTACGAAAAAGTCGCACCTCTTTTGTAAAATTTATTTTACTTAAGAGAGTTACCCTAAGTTTTTTGATTATTCGGTAAACAAAAATATTTCGATTTCTCATTTCTTTTATCATTTCATTTGTTTGTTTAGTGCATGCGCACTAGAAATTCCAATTTTCCAAATAATTCAAACGTAACCATTCCGAGACGTCAAAATAAAGGACGTGCTCCAAACATAGTCGAACTCGAGCTTCGTACTATCGTTGAAGTTGCACCAATGGCGAAACGTACAATGGAAGAGCTACTTCGTGCACCCATGGAAGGGTATGGAGAAGCTATCGTTTTACCTGAAATTAATGCGGATCATTTTGAGATTAAGACAAATTTGTTACAATTAGTTCAAGCTAACCCCGTTTCACGGTTATGAGAGGGAAAATCCCCATGCTCATATTAATAGTTTCAAAAGGATTACCTCGACTTTACGATTTAGAGATGTACCGAATGATGTTATTAAGCTTATAATGTTTCCATATTCACTTGAGGGGAACACAAGATTGTGGTACGAGAAAGAACCACCTAATTCGATCTTAACTTGGGAGGATCTCGTTACCAAATTTGTGAATCAATTTTTCCCTCCTTTGAAAACCACTCACTTAAAGAATGAAATTTCTCGTTTTACACAAAAATTCGAGGAAACTTTTAGTGAAGCATGGGAACGATTTAAGGAAATGTTTAGAGCTTGTCATCACCACGGATTTACGGAATTAACTTAAGTTGATACCTTCTATAACGGTTTAAACGAGAACGATCAAGACTCTTTAAATGCAGCGGCAGGTGGAAATCTTTTGAGTAAAACAACTAGAGAGGCTTTGAACATAATTGAAAACAAATCAAAAGTTCGTTATTCACATAATAAATCGAATGTTTCTAGGATGAATACGACTTCTAGGGAAAATGTTAGTAAAAAGGATGAGAGAATTGATAAGCTTGCGGACCAACTTTCGACCTTAGTTGAGATTGTTTCTAAAAAAGTTATCACTCCCGCTCCGGTTAAAGCGGTTGAGGAAATTTGTGTTACTTGTAGTGGGCCTCATGCTTGGTACAATTGTCCTAATACCGATAACAATCAAGCTAGTGTTTGTGCGGCAACGGGTTCTTACAATCAAGTTAACCCTCAAAACCGTGTTAGTAACCAAATGGCACCACCAGGTTTTGCTCCGGTGCAAAACAATGGTCAAAATAGGTTTAATCAAAATCAAGGTCAAAGGAATAATTTTAATCGGGGAAATAATTTTCATGGTAATCAAGGTTTTCAAGTTCAAAATAATCATGCTCCAAATTTTCAAAATCAAGGATTTCAAAACCAACCTTTTCAAGTTCCTAATAATCAAGTTCAACAAGAGTTTTCAAATGAGTTTTCAAGTTACAAGAGAACTAATGATCAAATGATGAGAAACATGCAAAATCAAATCAACTCGTTGAAAGGAGAAGTTAAGAATGAAATTCAAAACATGATGAAGACTCAATATGTCATCTTGATGAATCAACAAAATGTTTCTCAAACTAACTTGAAAAATATGTTAAGTGGATTCTTTCAAAACCAAGCCTCAACTTCGGGTACTCTTCCGAGTAATACCATTCCAAACCCAAAGGGTGAGATGAAAGCGATCACTGCTCGAAGTGGTATTGCTTACAAGGGACCCTCGATTCCTACTAACCATTCTCCTAAAAAGGTAGTGGAACAAGAAACCGAGGAGACAACGGATAAAGAGCAATAAAATTTCCAAGGAAGTACCGCTTACATCCCACCTCCGGTTAATCCCATTCGGATAACGAAACCCGATGTTCTGAAGACTTTACCTAAGCCGAATATTCCATATCCTTCACGACGTAATGATCAAAAGTTCCGTGAAAAAGCTTCTCATCAAAAAGAAAAGAATTTTCAAATGTTCCAAGATTTACGCTTTGACATTAGCTTCGTAGATGCTTTGTTTTTGATGCCAAGATTTGCTCCTACGATTAGGAATTTGCTCACGAATAAGGAAAAATTGCTTGAGTTAGCTAAGATACCATTAAATGAGAATTTCTCGGCGATGCTCCTCAAAAAGCTTCCCTAAAATCTTGGAGATCCCGACAAGTTTCTTATACCATGCAATTTCCCAGGAATGGATGTATGTCATGCCTTGGCCAATCTTGGCGCGAGCATAAATCTTATGCCCATTTCCATTTGGAAAAAGTTATCCTTACCTGAACTTACCCCCACTCGGATGACTCTTGAGTTAGCGGATCGATCCATAACTCATCCTAAAGGACTTGCCGAAGACGTTTATGTCAAAGTGGGAAAATTCCACTTTCCTACCGACTTTGTTGTTGTAGATTTTAAAGCCGATCCTCGAGTACCTCTCATACTTGGGAGATCCTTCTTAAGAACCGGTCGTGCCTTAATTGATGTTTATGGAGAAGAAATAACCCTTCGGGTTGATAACGAAGCTAACACTTTTAATCTAGATCAAACTACAAGATATTCCTCTACAAATGATGTGTCGATTAACCGAAATGATGTCATTGATGAGATTTATGAGGAGTATGCTCCGGAATTACTAGGGTTTTCTAAATCTTCGGGTGGCAATCCCACCTCGACGTCTAAGCCTCTTACTTCTGAATTCATTTTAGAAGAGATCGAAGCTTATCTCAAGGATGATTCGATTTCATCAGAAATTGATCATGCCGATTGCGATCCGGAGGGAGATATTTGCTTAATTGAAAAATTATTAAATAATGACCCGTTTCAACTCCCTCCGATGGACATAAAGAAAGGAGAAATAATCAAGGCAAAACCTTCAATTAAAGAACCTCCGGAATTAGAGTTAAAAGATTTACCATCTCATTTGGAATATGCTTACTTAGAAGAAAATGACAAGTTACCAGTGATTATTGCAAAATGTTTAAAAGATGATGAAAAAGATGCTCTCTTAAAAGTGCTTGAATCTTATAAATGGGCCATTGCTTGGAAAATCACCAATATCAAGGGTATCAACCCTCGTTTTTGTACCCACAAAATCTTGATGGAGGATGATCACAAACCCACAGTTTAAAGTCAAAGACGGGTTAACCCAAAAATTCACGAGGTAATAAAAAAGACGGTCCTAAAACTTCTTGATGCCGGAATGATTTACTCGATCTCCGACAGCCCATGGGTTAGTCCAGTGCATTGTGTTCCAAAGAAAGGAGGAATAAACGTTGTTGCTAATGAAGAGAATGAATTAATTCTGACACGTTTAGTTACCGGGTGGAGAGTTTGTATCGACTATAGGAAATTAAATGAAGCAACTCGAAAATATCATTTTCCATTGCCGTTTATGGATCAAATGTTAGAAAGATTAGCCGGAAATGAGTTTTATTGTTTTCTAGATGGATTTTTGAGGTATTTTTAAATACTGATAGATCCCAGGACCAAGAGAAAACTACTTTCACATGCCCGTATGGAACTTTCGCGTACCGTTGCATGCCTTTTGGCTTGTGTAATGCTCCCGGTACTTTCTAACGGTGTATGATGGCCATATTCCATGATTTGATCAAAAAGACTATGGAAGTGTTTATGGATGATTTCTCAGTTTTTGGGGATAGTTTTGATTTGTGCCTCTCCAATTTAGAAAAGATGCTAAAACGGTGTAAAGACACGAATTTAGTTCTAAATTGGGAGAAGTGCCACTTTATGTGTAAAGAAGGAATTGTGTTAGGTCATAAAATTTCGTAGTCTTGAGGTCGATCATACTAAAGTCGATGTTATCGCTAAGCTCCCTCACCCGACTACCGTAAAAGGTGTTAGAAGTTTCCTTGGTCATGCGGGTTTTTACCGATGTTTTATCCAAGACTTTTCCAAAATTGCTAGACCTATGACTCATCTTCTTGAGAAGGAAACACCGTTTGTGTTTTCTAAGGATTATATTAATGCTTTTGAGACTCTTAAAATGAAGCTCACCGAAGCTCCGATCTTAGTTGTCCCCGATTGGAACTTACCTTTCGAACTCATGTGTGATGTTAGCGATTTCGCGATTGGTGCGGTTTTGGGACAACAAAAGACGAAGCACTTTCAGCCTATACATTATGCTAGTAAGACAATGACCGAAGCTCAAATTTATTACACCACCACGGAAAAGGAAATGCTTGTCGTAGTATATACTTTTGAGAAGTTTCGGCCATGTCTTGTCTTATCTAAAAGCATAGTGTATACGGATCACTCGGCTTTAAAATACATTATGAATAAACAAGATGCCAAGCTGAGGTTGCTCCGGTGGGTGCTCCTGTTATAAGAGTTTGATATCACCATCCGTGATAAAAAAAGGAAGTGAGAACCTTGCGGCGGACCATTTATTTAGACTTGAGAATCCTCATAAGGATGTGTTAGAAAACAAAGACATAAATGAACATTTTCCTTTAGAAACTTGGTATGTGTTTAATTACACATACCTTTTACCTTTAAAAAACAAGTTAAAATAACCAAAAACAGACTTAAAATGACAAAAATATGCTTGTTTTGCTAATTGTGTTCTACAGGAACGGATATCTAAGAAAAGGACGAAAAACGAAGCCAAAACGACAAAACTGAACACGGAATGGTAAAGCGTGGAAAAGACAAAGTCAAGACAAAGCCCAAGTCTGAAAAAGTCAACCAAAGTCAACCCCAACAAATCCAAAGTCA
>BQNB010045720.1:31287-44119 GCA_026074375.1 Tanacetum coccineum | reverse complement strand
GATTGAAATTGTTTCCTTGATTTTGATTCTGATTAAACCTATTTTGACCATTGTTTTGCACCGGAGCAAAACCTGGTGGTGCCTGATTGGTAGTTCTAATACACTATAAAATATATAATATTAATATTCCAAAAGAGCAATTATGAATTTTCCTAAAGTCTCCTTTAAGAAAAGCTCACTCTAAAAGATATATATAATATATATTACGTATATTTAACCGGGAAGAATGATCACCCGGTCGTTTCCCCAACGACTTGTGAAATTGAAACCTTGCTTTGGCTTGAATTATGATTTGAATGAGAGAAAAGATATTTTTGAGTATCTATAACTACTAAATAAAAGCAACAATTAAAATGAACAATTAAAAGCAATTAAACACTTAAACAATTAACGGGAAACAAATAAAACGCGACAATTAAGCAAATAAGTCAAAATTAAACTTTAAAATTGCAAACTAAATTTCTAAACCTAAATTAGGACAAAAGAAAATTTTAGGAAAAAGAAATTTTTTTTTGATTATTTTTGAATTTATTATGAATTAAAAACGAATTTAATCTAATTAAATTCTAGAAAATAGCAAATTAAGTCCTAAAAATTAAGAAAAATGATTTTTAAACTTAGAAAAGTCTAAAATAACATAAAAACTCAGAAAACTATTTTTAACTATTTTTAAAATTAAAATCCTATTTTTTAAAATTAAAATGAAAAGCTCAAAAATGAAAATTAAAATCTAAAAGAGTTGAAAATGATTTTTCTGAATGTAAACCTAAAAGTACTTTTTATAAAACTAAAAACTATTTTTTTGAATTTTTATAAAACTTTTTTCTGTTTTTTATGATTTTTCAAAAATTAAAACCTTAGAAAAATGATTAAAAATAATCCACTAAATGGAAAAATGTGAAAAATTCAGGGAAAATCCTAAATGCAACAAAGAATACTAGAAAAATAAAAGTCACAACTCAGCTTATCAAATAAGCTGAGAAAATAGCTTATTTAGCTACGGCTTATTATTCTTAAAATAGAATCAAGAAAGTGATAAAAGGAAAGTGTGTACAAGAGCTCACGGATGAGCTATTGTAGCACATTTGGTTAACACGTTGGGTATATGAACAAGAGGTCGTGGGTTCAAGGTCTGGCAACACCCTTTTTTTGCTATTTTTTGTTTATTTTCACTTTTTGCAAAAACTAAAAGTTGGAACTTATAAAGGATACAATTATAAGCACTTTTAATAAAAGGAGCTTAAGCTCAAACTCAAAAATAAGCTCTCTAAGAGCTTATAAAGATAGATGAAAGTAGCCTTTAAAAGGCTTAAAAACTTATTTACACTAAAATACTTGCACAGACTTCATTATAAGCTCAAATGTAAAAGCAAAAACTGATTTAGGATCCTTAAGATGTAAGGAAGCTTATTCTAACAAGCTAGATAACTAAGAAACATTAAATACCAACTGAATTTGAGGATTAAGACAGCTAACTCATGAACAAACTCAAAAAGCTCAAATTTAAGAAAAGCTCAAATGCTTAATAAGCCAAAACATAAGTTGAGCTTATGAAAAATAACTTACCTAACTATAAGCTATAAATTCAAACATGAAAATCAATACTACAACTTAAAATTCTAAATTTGAAAGGCTTAATACTATTACTACTGTTTTTTGTCTTTTTGGATTTTTTATTACTTTTAAAAGCTAAATTACTCTAATGTTTAAGCTAGAAATTGAAAATCAAGACTTAAAATATAATAAGCTATGTCTAATCTATAAGAAACTTGAATGTTAGAACCTAAAACCTAAGATTACTAACTAAATTAAACCAAAAAGGGCAGCAATGGTAACTATGGTTACCACTGCTGATGCAAATGGCAAAGCCACAAAGCTCAATTGCAGTCTTCCTTAAGGGAAGTCCTGCACTATACACTCTTATTGAGTGTATATGAATTCAAGTTGAACACAAACCAAGCCTACAAGGGTTTTGAGTTAAATGTTAGCAAGTAAAATAAAGTAAAAAATTGCCCCGGTGCTGAATCACAAATTATAAGCCACAAAATGTTTATAAGTTTAAACTAATGATTAAAACCTAATCAAATCCTAAACAAATATGATAAACTAAGTATCCAAAATGAAAGCTCAAGATAATTTTGACTTTTTGAGGTCAAATAAGCTTATTCCAAACACTCTTTATCAGCGTGACAGATTCAATAGAGCTTTTTAATTTCTAATCCACTTAACTAAACCTTGATACCAGACATTCTCTAGCTTAAAACAATCTTAACAAACATGATTTATCAACTAATTAAGATAGATTAAAAGCTACACTATCCATTTTTGGTTTTTATAGTTTTTAAAGACAAGTAATGAAGATACAAGTTCTAAACTACTAAATCTAAAGACAGATTAAGGAACATATATGATAAACACAATGAGATACTTAAAAGCACAAATAAGCAACTAGATTAAGCAATTGATAAATCTAAAAAGCTAATAAGCAGTTTGAAGCTACAATTTAAATGAGAAGGAAATTTAAAAGGAAACTTACAATTGCTTCAGCTAAACAGAAGCTTATAGCTCTATGAGCTTATCAACAGCTTTGGCTTATCAAGGATAAGCCAGTAAAATCCATGGGATTCCTTCCATAACTGAATCCCCTTCCATAGGCTTAAAAGTTCAAATATCAAAGTATTATACTTGTTTTAGATGTTTACTAGATTAAATGACTTATTAAGCTCTATCATAAGCTTAGAGACTTATGAGAGCTGAAATAGAGCTTATTAAACTGAGGCTTATCACTTTGGCTTATTGAGAGCTTATGAGTAACTAACAAGAGCTAATGACAGATTTTTTAAAGATAAAAACTTAATTTCATTAATCTAAAAGCTTGATTACATGATTGAAAAGAAAATTACGACTGATTTTAAAAGAAAGTTACAATAAGCTATTAAAAATCTAAAAGGTAAACTAGGTGTAAAAAGGAAAAGAAGATGCCCATATGTGTGTGAGTGAGGCCTGTTATAGCTGCTGAGAGAACCTTATAGGGCTTCCTTACTTCCCACGCTCCTGCCAATCATAGTCGTTCATTCCATCAATCATTGGGGTTTCATTTGTGGCCGTTTGATCAAGTCTTGGGATTCACACGGATTGCCAGCATGGCAATCCGTGTGATGCTCTTGTGCTTGTTGTGTGAGTGAAATCAATGCAAATCTCAGCTTCCTTTTGTGCTTTCCCTCTTCCACGTAGCTTAATTGCTTGGGTGAACCAATTAAAGCCTTTGAGATTACAATTCTAACCCTGCCATTTTGTTATTTAGCTCTTGAATTGTCGTTTTTATCCTTCAATTGACAAAAGCCCCATGGTTTGAGATGTGTGGTGAATGGAGAAGAAGAATGAACAGTACAAACGAATTTTCCCGCTTGTTTTTAACTGAACCGGTAAAAAGATTTAAACTTTGGGTTATTGGCAACTTAAGTCCCTCTCTTTGTAAAGTGTAAAAGTAATACACATCCAAGTGTATTACAACTTTCAAAATTGGCACATTTGGTCCCTGGACTTTTATAAAAGGGGAATGGGCTTTAGGGTTTTGGGCCGGGTATGGACTTTGGATCCGGATGAGGTTTTAAGGTATAATGGGCCCATTAAGACTTCAAGGTCCATTTGTGTAACTTTGGAAACTTGAGGGACTAGATTTGTAACTTTAGGTTTTTGTGGTTTGACTGAGTTGACTGAGAATTGACTAAGGGTTGACTAATCTGACTTTGGCTTCCGGCTCTTGCACGCTCTTCCGTTCTCGTGTCCGTGTTTGCCCATTTTTTAACGGTTTTCTTGTGATTTTTGTCTTATCCGTACCTGCACACACAAAACAAAAAACAAGCATATCTTTGCCATTTTTAGTCTGTTTTGGGTGATTTAGGGTCATTTTTGGTATAAACAGATATGTGTATTTTACACTTATCAAAATTCCCCAAACTAAACGATTGTGTGTCCTCACGTAATATTACATGCCTTATAACCAAATACCTCGAAACTTCCCCAAACTAAACCTTTGAAAAAGTAGCAAAGATTTTTGTTGAGAGAGCTAAAAGATCATAAGTTATAAAACACCCGATTTCCCTTTTTCAAAGATTTTTTTTATTTTTTATGATTTTTCTTAATAATTAACTGCCTAACTACAACTTATTCTTGTGTTGACATAATGTAATGTTTTCATTACCTTAGTGGTAACTTTTAGGATCATAGAACAAAAAGCACAATTAAGTTTCTAAAAGATAACTTTGTCATTCCTGATTTTTCACTTTTTCCCAAACTAAGCTTAAAAAATAAGATCACTGTTAAGTACGAGCTAAGATGCTAAGACTACTTATAATTACAACTTGTGAATTTCTCTTCCCGACATAAATCATATATTTAAGTGTGTGTGCTCAAATTAATTTAAACCATTAAATCCACAAATTTAGATAGTTGAAATCCGACTAAGCTTTACACATGGGCCTTTTGGGCTAATATGTTAATAACATAGTAAGATCACAACTCAAAGCAAACAAAAACCTCCTTAGCTAAGACATCGTTGGTTCACTTGTCCCATTAATGACTTTCTTCTCTAGCATCCCACCGTTATCGGGTAAGTGCTAAGGTTTTTGACACCCCATCCGGAGAATAATAATCGAGACGCATGAACTTCCGAGAAAAAACCTTGTAGACTTTTGCAAATTTTGGTTCAAAAGAATACTTTGGTTTTAGAAAAGAAAACTTTTACTATTTATTTTCTAACTTGCAACATTATTAGGCTAGGAACCGGTATCACTTTTCTTTCGACGACACATCGGCCACGCCTCTGACAAGAGTCAGTGTACTTATTATGATACCGATCCTAAATATACATCCTTCATCCTTTCTTTCGATGTCACATCGGGAGTGAACCGACAAATGCCCATGTACTTTATTGCGATGGAGTTTGTATATTATTATTAACACTAAGGATTTATAACTTGCATCCTTTTATTCACCAACTACATTTTTTTTCATCATTTTTTCATTTTTTTATTTTTTTTTCAATTTCATTTTTTATACACTATTTTTACAAATAGAAAAATTTTGTTTTAGAAAACCAAAGTATGAACTTGAACCAAAATTCTTATTTATAAATGATGTTGACTTCATCATCGATAAAGCTTTTTCTCTGAATATGTTGATTAGACTTTTTAGAGCATAACTCCAATTTGTAAAAATTAAAGAGAACACGTATAATTAATCATTTTAAGAACTTCGGGGAAGAAAAACCACAAGTTATTTTTATAAGCCTTTAAGTTTTCCAAATAAACCTTGTTTAGCAACCTAATCCGTAATCAACACTATCATCTCTTATTCTTTGCAATTTAAAATCTCTAATAAAGAAATTCACAAATACTTAGCCAATATAAAATCTAACTCGGCATATTTAAAATCTACTTGAGATTAGCACAAGTCTTCATTTACTAATGATTTCAAGTCTAGCATGCTTAAAGTCAACATGAGACTAGCACAAACTATCATCATTAATTGTTAAGGAAGAAAGCTAAAACTCAACACGTTCGATCGGGTCAAAAATTATTTTTTATTCTCACCAACGAAAAACCTACATTCGTGTGTTAACACTTATTATTTAATCAACTACTAATATATTTTTCTCTTTTGTTTTTTTTATTTTTTTTATTTTTTTACTACAAATAAGAACTTAAAAATTTAAAATTTTTGCTATTTTTTTGGGAAAATGGGTACGTGAGAACAAAACAATAAGCAAGCAACATCAAATCGATAGATTCCCTCCCCAAACTAAAATGAAACATTGTCCTCAATGTTTAAGGCCGGGTTTCTACGAAAATCTAAACCGTTTAAGAATTATGCAAAGATAAACGTGAATCGATAAGATGAAAGGATATCGGATCTCCCCAAACTAATTTCAAACAAAGGATTATGAAGCTCGAGTAAAATGGGACACAACACCGAACACGAGAGGCTTCAGAAATTGTTGGTTCAATCGTACAAAAATCACAACAAACAACAAACACAAAGAACGGAAAAGGCTAGCCTCAACACATCACAACACATTATTATTAGAAAGAAAATAGAAAAAGGATAGGCATGGGGTGAACTCCCACGAAGCGGCTAGTTTATGGTCACCGAGTCGCAAGCTCGACTCGATCCCTGAATTTAATTATCCTTAGGGAAAGTTTAGAGATCTGGAATAACCAATGGTGGTGTATCCCCTCCATAGTAATGCTTAAGATGATGGCAGTTGACTTTGAAATTTGAACCATCGGCATGAGACAATTTGGCTGTGCCAGAAGGAAAAACTTCGGTAATAGTGAAAGGACCGGACCATCGGGACTTGAGCTTTATGGAGAAAATCTTTAATCGGGAGTTGAAAAGTAAGACTTGATCTTTGAGTCGTGAAGTTTCTTCGTCTTCTCCTTGTAGATTAATGAATTCTCATAAGCTTGATCTCAAAGCTCATTAAGTTCGTTAAGTTGGAGCTTTCGATGATCACCCGCGGTTTTGAGATCGAAATTGGCATGGTTAAGAGCCCAATATGCCTTGTGTTCTAGCTCAACTGGTAAATGACACGATTTTCCATAAACTAGCTTGTAAGGCGTGCATCCGATTGGAGTCTTGTAAGCGGTTCTAAATGCCCACAATGCATCGTCTAATTTGTAGGACCATGAGGCATGGTTTTCTCCTATTGTCCTTTCTAAGATTATTTTAAGTCCACGATTCGTCACCTCGACTTGACCACTAGTTTGTTTGAGGATGGTCAAGCGGTGAAAGACCCGATGTGTTGACACCAAATTTAGAATAAACTTTATCAAAAATTTTGTCATTACTGAATGTGTCCTTACGATCGCTATGATAGCTCATCGGTGCACCGAATCGGTGGTGAAAAAGGTGATTTCAAAAATTTTACAACTACTCTAGGGGGCATCGTTGGTAGGGAGCGCCTTGGCTTCAACCCATTTGGAAAGATAATCGATGGCTACGAGGATATATTTGTTTCCCCTTGACGACGGAAAAGGTCCCATAAAATCAATGCCCCATACATCGAAAATTTCACAAACTTGGATAGTATTTTGAGGCATCTCATCTCGATTTGAAATTTTGCCTTGTCATTGACATGCATCACAAGATTTGATCATTGAATGAGCATCTTGATATATGGTAGGCCAAAAGAGCGGTGATGTTGGCACTATGATGGCCCCCGGTGGGTCCTTCATGACAAGCCTTGAGGATTTCAAGAGCTTCTTGGCCAAATACACATCTACGGATGATTTGATCCGCACATATTCGAAAGAGATAGGGATCATCCTAAAAATAATGCTTTATATCTTTGAAAAACTTCTTCTTTTGTTGAGTTGACATTCCTTTGATGATAAAATTCCCCGCGTGGTAATTTGCTATATCGGCAAACCACGGGGTACTTTGATTATCATGAGAAGTCACCGTATTCAATGTCTCAAGAGGAAAGGTTTCATTAAGAGTAAACTGCAAAAATCATCTCTGTGGTTTGTAGTTAGTGGCACTAATCATCCCTAGTCGATACTATTGGCAATAATCATCCCTGAGTAGCAAATGTCCAGCAAAAATCATCCTTATTAGGGATGATTTTTGCAAAAAGTTTAACAAAAAGTTTTGCAAAAAAATCCCTTCAGGGATGATTATTTCCGAACGTTTCACCACTTAGGGATGATTAGTGCCAATAGTATCGGCTAGGGATGATTAGTGCCACGAACTACAAACCACATGGATGATTTTTGCAATTTACTCTTTCATTAATCTCCTTAGGATCAAAAACATTCTCATACGGGTTTTCAAGACGAGAGAGGTGATCGGCTCAGCTCCTTTGGTATCAATCACTTTAAAATCGAATTCTTGGAGAAGTAAAACCCACCTAAGCAATCTTGCTTTGGCGTCTTTCTTGTTAAAGAGGTATTTTAAGGCAGAATGGTCCGTGTAAACAACACTCTTATTCATGATAAGATATGATCGAAATTTCTCAAAAGCGTATACTACTGCAAGCATCTCTTTTTCCGTTGTTGTGTAATTTGTTTCTGCTTCGGTCATTGTTTTGCTCGCGTAATGAATTGGTCTAAAATGCTTCTCAATCCTTTGCCCTAGAACCGCACCTATTGCATAATCACTTGCGTCGCACATGAGTTCAAAAGGTTGGTCCCAATTTGGAGCAATGAGAATTGGAGCTTCGGTTAATTTCTTTTTTAGAATCTGGAAGGCTTGAATGCATTCTTCTGAAAAGATAAACGGGGTGTTTTTCTCAAGAAGGTGGGTCATGGGTCGAGAAATCTTTGAAAAGTCTTTGATGAATCTACGGTAAAAACCAGCATGCCCGAGAAAACTTCGAATTCCCTTAACGGTAGTTGGGTGAGGTAGCTTAGAAATCACATCGATCTTGGCTTTGTCGACTTCAATTCCTTTCTTCGAGATCTTATGTCCGAGTACGATACCTTCTTTAACCATGAAATGGCTTTTTTCCTAATTTAGAGCTAAGTTAGTATCTTCACACCGTTTAAGCATCTTTTCTAAATTGGTGAGGCACATAGAAAAAGAATTTCCAAAAACCGAGAAATCATCCATGAAGACTTCCATTGTCTTTTCAATCATGTCATGGAAGATTGCCATCATACACCTCTGAAACGTGCCTGGTGCATTGCATAAACCAAAAGGCATGCGGCGATAAGCAAACGTTCCGTATGGGCAGGTGAATGTGGTCTTTTCTTGTAGCTTTGTTCAACTTACGATAAGCTATACATACTCTCAATCCTGTTACAAGTCTTGTCGGCACTAATTCGTTATCATCATTGGTTACTATGGTCATTCCTCTTTTCTTTGGTACACAGTGTACTGGGCTCACCCAAGGACAATCCGAGATTGGGTAGATCAATCCGAGATTGGGTAGATCAATCCAGCGTCATGAAGTTTTTCATCCTCTTTTTTAATGACATCATAGATCTTTGGATTAACCCTTCTCTGATGTTGGACCGAAGGTTCATAATCTAATCCGAAGATTGGGTAAGATTCAATCCCGCGAAGTTAAGTAGTGCTTTCAAACCTCATTTTTTAATTCATCATAGAATCTTTGAGGATGTACCCTTCTTCTGATGGTTGGTCCGCTAGGTTCCATAGTCGTCTTCATTAGATTTTATAGTGAACAAAAATCAGGGTTATACCCTTCAATTCGACAGAGAGCTTTCAACGCTCAACTCTGCCTTGCCTTCCCCTTCCGACCAGTCTTGAATCTTCTCAATCGTGCAGCCCCCCCCCCTGGTTTTTTTCTTCATCACTTCAGATTCTTATGGCAACTTATGACCAGTACAACTTGTTGTTATCTGCTTTAAAATGCTGTATTCGAGGTTGACGGTGGTAGTCTGTCGGTACACCCTTAATCACTTCACTTTCATTACTTTTGTTGCTCGAATACAAGAGAAAAGAGAAGGATAGGAAATTGGAAGAAAAATTTAGAGAGAGAAAACTTAGAGAGTGAAAAAATGGTTACATTGAATTTATCTTGCAAATGACCATGTTTACAATGAAACAAACACCTCTCATCCTTGTGGAGAGTAGTGTATTTATAGTGAAGACCTTAAAAAGGCTTGCTTGCCTTTAGTAACTTCTCGGGCCAGGCTCTCAGGTTTCACTTGGGCTTTCGCCTGAATACACACATGACCGATTAAGATTACCATATATAGAGCCTGTGTACCGTCTCAGGCCTAATACATCTCGTATATTAATTTGTGACCGAGACCTAATATAATTATGAACGAATTCCATTGTTCGACATTCTATATTTTGAGGCTAACATATCTCCCCCGAAGTGAGTTCAATTGTGACACTTCCATGTAAGATCAATGAGATTGCTATAGTCATTAAGCTCTTGCTGATGATTCTTTTCGTCTTTGTTCTACGTGGTAGGCTTGTTCCTTTCATGCTTTGTGTGATCTGTGATCTTGAGCCTTTGTCATTGTCTTTTAGACTTTGTCTTTTCCCGTCGAGATCTAATAAATCTTTATCCTTTCGTCTTGATGTCTTTGCCACAGCGATCTTGGTGTCTTGACTCCAAACATGCTTATAACTTTGCTTCATCTTGAAAGCTCTTGCTAACAATCTCCCTTGATAGACTCTTGATATTTTGAAGGAAGATCTTGTTATATCAGAAGTTTGTCGCGAAAAGTCTTTGTCTTTAATTCTTGAGGCTTCATGATTTTTGAATCTTGAATGCGTTTGGAATGTTCTTTTGATAGTTTGAGCTTATGAGCATGGTGCAGGTGGTAATGAATCGGACTTCAGCTGGAATGAGGCATCACCATCTCCATCTTTATGTATCCTGATAATAAACAGTTAGCAATAAAGGGCTGTTGTGTCGAATATGGCTTTGTTATTCGTCCGGATTTGGTTAGATTAACATCGGTTCGTATAATTAGGGTCCGTTTTACACGTATTGAATACTTGTTACTTGTGATCAGGTCGATTTAAGAATCTCCTTGAAGGGTTTCCAGCATCAAAGCGTAGGGTCTTTACACTGTTGTATTAGATTGCCCATGCTTGCTAGTTTCATTTAAGGAAAACGTCTCAAGCAAGACAACACGGTAGATGTGAATCAGATAGTTACTATCTTTTGATTATGTCGTTAATCATATACTAGACCTTTATCGAATAATCCAGGTAACACAACGACTTGATTTCATATAGAATTCTCACAAGTCACACCCGCAAGTTGTGTTTAGATGATTGACCTTGATGGATTTCCAATTCGTCATTGTGATACCTAAAGTGTAACACTTGAATGATTCTCGCAGAGAATCACACGGATAAGCGTAGGAACTCTTGTTAACATCTTGTGACACTTAACTGCTGTTCGGACAACGTGGTAGTCATGGAATGTGCTTGTCCTAACAGTGATTTATTTTTAATGATCTCTTGGCTCTAGACTCAATTGTCTGCGTTTTGGTTTTTTGTCATCGGAGGTGGATACGGCAGACTAGCCACCTATTCAATATTAACTAACTCGGAGTGAGAAAGTCAATAGAAGTCGTGTGTATCTCCGAGACAAATGAGAAAGTTTCTCTTTGAGAGAAACTCGAATGGCTGGGGGGGTTGTGCATTGCAATCACTGGGTCCATGATGTCGTCTTCAATGTCTTGCAATCAACATTATGATTCTGACAGAATATGTATTGACCCCGTGTTTATGCCTAAGTTGTGTGGAGGGCTTCTTTCTTTTCACCCTTTATCCATACATTTCTTTTTCATTCTTCAACCCCTTCAATGCTTACCAAGACGTCATTACTAACACCTTGTTGTGATTGTTCCAGTGTTAGCTCAATCTTAGTCGGCATTCTTCCCTTATACACATTCATCTCCAATCATACCTAAGGACTGCTATTTCTAACTATGGAGTGTCCTTGGGTAGATCCCTCCGGTTCTGGTTGGATCATAGGACAAATACCTAACCTTACCACCTTATGACTTCAGAATCGTCGTGAAATAAGATGTTGTAGGGTATGAGATCGTAACCATAAAACCTTTTTCGAAGAGTATCAAGCACTTTGAGTCGATAAGATCACTTATTATTTTCAAGATCACATTTTAAATACATTTCTCCCCTTATTTTAAATACTAATGCACTTAGTTTTTGAAATACTTTGTGATTAAAATTTGTCTTGAAATACCATGGGGAAATCTTTTACTTAGCATGAATTACATGGAACATAAACTTGCTCCCCCTCAATTTTACATATGTTTGACACCAAAAACAATGATACCAAGTTGTAAAATGAATATAAAATTGAGGTTGAACACTTAGTCATCTTATAACTATCATTCTATTGAATTGTCATTATTATCTTGTTGTTATTAAGAGACTTTTTGGGAATGGTTTGATATGATGTATCCAAACACATTAAACTTTGTTTTTCGAAAAACTCCCCCTTGAAAGATGGAGTATTGAACACACAATTTTGAAAGATTATGAATCGTCAGTGAGAAATTCTTGAAAAATTGTGTTCAACATTTTAAAAAACATCATGGTAGAAGACTTCTCTTCCAACTCTAAGGGTAAGCGCACTTATGCGTACACTATCCTTTTTCTTGAGCTCAAAACTTTGAATGTCTTGTAAGAACAGCTCAAGACCGAGAAAAGTTGAATTTCTCGTTGTTAGGATAAGTTATCTTTATAGATAAACTTTCCTTTATTTGAAGTCCGGGTTACGTACTGATATTTGCACATAAGCCTTTAAGAAAAATTAGAAATGACATGTTTTGAAAGCATTTGAAACTCATGTTCGAACTTCATTTACACGCCCGTGTCGATATTAATCAACATTTCTAGGTACGTAAATGTTATCGATTCCAAGAGACATGTCGAGAAGAATATTTTTTGAAACATTTTCTGATTTTTTTTTGATTTTGTATTTTCTTTTTGAAATTTTATATTTTTGTATTTATTTTTTTTTCCAAAAAAATATGTACATGTTGACCTCAGCATTGTTATGTGATGGTGAAATAGTAATTCCAACTCTTGTCGTGATGTAGCTGTCTTTTCTGCTTGAGGAACAACTTTTGGAACCAGCTTTGAACTTGACAGTTCATTGCTGTGGTCGTGAATTCCGAGTTCTGAACTGTTATGATCAAAAGTCATTGCTTATGCATCAGATGAAAATTCCTTGAAGCCCTGGTTTCTCAGATATCAGTCTTTTCAGCAACCAAACTCGGAGTCCTTCCTTTTTAGGATTGAAAGATGTACCTGCACTTAAGTTAAGAGTACCTGCACTGACATCAAGAGTTTGTTCGCATTCATA
>BQNB010045720.1:2695-21761 GCA_026074375.1 Tanacetum coccineum | reverse complement strand
CAGTTCGGGATACAATGTTTCAATTTCAAGGGGTTTGGGCATTTTGATAAGAAGTGCAAAAAACCAAACTGGGTTAAAGACTGTGAGTATCATAAGGAAAAGATGATGTTATTAAACCATGAATCAAAAGGTGTTCCGTTAAGTGCTGAGTAGGAAGATTGGCTTCATGACACTGCCGATGAGCCGGATGAATAAGAATTGAAAGCACATTACATGTACATGGAAAAGATCCAGGAGATTCCCACTACAAATTTAGGACCTACCTGACGTTGAGCCATTGGAAAAGTTACAATTTAACAATGACTATAATGTGTTTGCCAATGACAAACAGCATTCTGAGCAACCTAAATCCATTAATGACGCATGTGTGGTGGAATCAACTGATAGAATGTCACTCCTGATTCATCAGATATGTGTGATAATGAAGGTCAGGCTGACCAAAATGCTAAAGACCCTGAGGATGAACGTGTTATGCTTGCTTCTTTAATTGCAAATTTTAAATTAGATCTTGATGAAAACAAAAAGTCTCAAAGGCAATTAAAGAAAGCAAACACGTCTATCACTCAAGAGCTTAACAAAACCAAACAAGATCTTGAAAAAAAATCAAACATGATCTTGAGAAAAGCAAACAAGATATTGAGAAAACCAAACAAGATCTTGAAATAAGCAAACAAAACTTGACTTATTCCAAGAGTGAGCTTGAGAAGTACATAATGTTCCAAACAAATCACCAAGACAAAGAGAAAGTTGAACTTAAATGTGCAAGAGCTCTTGGTTTATTAGAACAAACTAAACGACAACATCATGAATCTTCAAAAACTCAATCATTAACAACTTTTTGTGTTAAAGAAAAAAATGCCAAGTTTTAAAACTAGATCTCAGCATATGAAAGTAGGATTTCTCAAATTTTAAAGGAAAAAGAACAAATGAAAAAGGATTTCAAAAAACATGAAAACAAAGACATTGACAAATTGATTGTTTTGGAAAATCAAATCAAGTTTTTAAACCACGTTGCATATAAAACAGGTCAATCAGTTCAAACCATGCATATGCTGACTCCTAAACCGAGTTCGTATTATACTGGTGTGGGCAAAAGCAGTTTTGCAAATCCTTTGTACCTCAAGCAAGCTTAAAAAGAAAAACCTTGTCTTTACAATGTCAAATATGATAAGAATGATCTAGCAAATTTATTTGCTCCTGAATATGATGAAACACTTCGTCTTACGGAAGAAAGTAGATCAAAGTTTTATAAAGAAAATGTTAAACCATATGATTACATGAAGCAAAACAGTCTTTACGAACTTTTTACACCTCAAATTGAAAAGTCTCATGAGGATTTATTTTTTTGCCAATGAAGACAAAAGGAACATTTTCAGAAAATATTTTGAGAAGCAAACAACTGATTTGATAAAACAAATTGAATACTTGCCTACTAAACACTCATTGTGTCCAAGTAAGCAAACATGTGATTGCATGATAATAAACATTGAAAATATCTGATCTGTTTTGACATAAAATGGAGAGAACGTGTTAAAAACGAATGGCAAAATCCAATTAGTCACGATGTCAAATTGCTTGTTAAAGACATGTTAATGCCTCTTACTCTAGACACAAAGTCAAGATCATTACTTTTTGAATCACAGCTTAAAACGGAAATGTTTACAGATTTGAAGTATGTTCAATCTCTTGAAAAAGAAGTTGATGAACTTCAAACATATAAAAATGAGTTTTCAAAGAATATGATCTACTTTTGAAAGAGTGTGTTTCGAAAGACATTATGTGTACTATTTTGCATTCTTTAGCTGATATTGATGAACAAACTGAATTGCAATGTTTGTATCTTGAGAAAATTGAAGAATGTGAAAATCTTAAAATTGAGCTTTCCAAACAAGTAAATAAGTTTATATTGAGCTTTTAAAAAGTTTTGCTAGACTTGAGAAATGCTCAATTTCTCTTGAACTTGCTTTACAACAATGTCAGGAACAACTTAAAAATAACAAAGTTTGGAAACAACAAGAATCTTCTTCATTTCGAGATCAAAATGAACAATATTTTGTAATACAAGATTTAAAAGCTCAATTAAAAGACAAGAACATCGCCATAAGTGAGTTAAAAAAACTCATTGAGAAAATGAAAGGAAAACCTATGGATACTAAGTTTGAAAAACCATCCGTTGTTAGACAACCAAATGCGTTTAAATTTCACACAGTCTTGGGAAAACCGTCTCCTTTCTCAAATTCTCTATTATCAAAATCTAGGTTTTCACCCATGACTAATGTGAATCAGAAATTATCAAAACCAGTAACTCCACAGATTCTGCCTCAAATTTTAAACCAAGCTATAAGAAACATGAATGTAATTAAACCAGGAATATATCGAATTGACACTAGGATAACACAAACTAGAACATCTCATTTGCCTCAGACCTTTAGGAATACTAATCCTCGCGTGTCTACCTCTACATGAGTAATTCACAAAACTAGTGTTAGCAGATCATAGCTTAGGAGCACTCAAATAAAAGATAAGGTCATGCAAAACAATAGTCAAGTGCAGATTAAGAAGACTGAAGTAGAAGACCACCATAGGATTTCTAGTTTTTCTATAAAACAAAGTCTATAATTGCATGTAATGACAATTTAATGTCCAAAACTTCAAATGCTAAATATGTTTGTGCTACTTGTGGAAAATGTATGTTTAATTCAAATCATAATGCTTGTGTTTCTAAATTTATCAATGCCGTGATTGCTAGAACTAAAAAGCCTAAATCAGTGCCCATTAGTGTTAGAAAACCCAAAAGACATGTAAACCAATCTGTTGCAACACCCCATAAGAAAACAGTTGCTTCAGAATCCACTGTCCAAAAATCTAGGAGCTACCTTAGGATGCTTTATGAGAATGCTAGTAAGACTTGGAAATGGTGGTTTGCAAAACAGTGCCCACCAGGATATAAATGGGTGCCAAAGACCAAAAAGATATGGGTGCCTAAATCTCAGATAGAAAATGTGACAATGAGTGTTTGTTCAAATGTAGAAAGTACATCTAGGATAACTAATGTCTCGGAACCCACGAATAGGGATCTAATTTGTCCAACTTTCCACCGTCTTCTAATTTTTCTGAAGATCGTACAAATCATCCTATTCATCGTTGACTTTGGATGCACAAGGCACATGACGGGAAACCTCAAGTTGCTATACAATTTTGTTGAAAAATATATAGGTACGGTACGGTTCGGGAATGATCAATTTGCACTGATTCTTGGATACGGGGATTTGGTTCAAGGGAATGTCACAATTAAGAGGTTTTATTACGTCGAAGGCCTAAATCATAATTTATTCTCAGTTGGTCAATTCAATGATGCAGATTTGGAGGTTGCATTCAGAAAATCTACATGCATTGTTAGAGATCTTCAGGTAAACGACCTACTCACGGGTACTCGTGGATGTGATCTCTACACAATAACTCTTCAAGAATTATCTTCATCAACTCCAATCTGTTTATTGGCAAAGGCTTCACCAACTCATGCATGTTTATGGCATCGTAGAGTTGCTCATCTTAACTTCGACACCGTCAACCTGCTTGCCAAAAATGATATCGTGAATAGCTTACCAAAGTTGAAATATGTAAAGGATCAACTCTGTTCATCTTGTGAAATGGGTAAAGCAAAGAGAAGTTCCTTCAAAAGAAAGACCGTTCCAAGTTCTAAAAGACGATTATAGTTGCTTCATATGGATTTATGCGGTCCTATGCGGATTAAAAGCATCAATGGAAAAAAATACATTCTGGTAATTATTGATGACTACTCACGATACACATGGACTCACTTTCTGAGGTCCAAAGATGAGACACCAGAAGTATTAATTGATTTTCTAAAGATGATTCAAAGAGGTTTTCAAGTTCAAGTTATCACTGTTTCAACTGAAGGACGGATGGTGCAAGCTCAAGTTATCACTGAGGGACTAACGGCGGAAAACGTTTACCACTTAAGGACGGATGGTGCAACTTTTTTGGTCAAAGGACTAGGGACGCTGGTCAACGCAAACCACAAGGAACAACGGTGTAGTTTACACTTTTAATAATTGATCCGTAGTGATCTTCAAATTGCGATTTATTTTCGGCTTATAAGTTTATGTTTGACTTTTAATTTACAAGAAGCTCATTGATCTGTAGTGATCTTTAAATAATTCAAAAGACAAAATAAAAGGATATGGCAAGGCAGTTGGAAGTTTGAATACAAGTGACAATCTCATCCAAGTTTCTAGCATGATAACTTTGACCATAACTCAAGCTTATCTGTTACTTTCTTTATAAATAGAGATTAGGCAAAAAAACAGAAGGGGTATGCCTCATTTGCAACAAAATCATTGTGAAGTAATAAATGTGTTATTTTGAGAGAGGTTGAATATAGAACAAATTCCTCCAAGTTCCTTTTCATTATTATCATAATATTCATTATTTTGGCTAGTATTTGTAACATCCTTCAAAGACATTTTGGTTAAAATCTTTGGACGGATCAAGTGGTATCAAGAGCCTCATTCGACTTATATGGTGCAAACCAAGTTTGGTTACAAGGCACCAGGAGAACCCTGTTACCGTTCTTCAACAAGATCGCCGACCACCACAGGCTAAAGAAACAACATCAATGATGACTAATACCGATGAGTATCTTTTTGGTCAAGATGACCTTGCAATGAAGGTTGACAAGTTTACTAAACAGATAGAGTCTATGATGGGCTGGATACAACAACCACCATCAAACCAACCCAAGGCTCGGCAGACACCCCCGAAGGAAACATATATGGTTTCGGGTTACGATGATGAAGATGATAACAAATTGGAAAATGTTAACAAAACGATGGAGCATGGTTCTCACCAACCATTTAAGGTTGAAGCTAAGATTGACATCCCGACGTATGATGGCACCATCGATGCAGAAAAACTAGATTCATGGCTTGATTGGTTAGAGACTTACTTCACTTTATATGGTTTTGCTAGCAGCGATAAGGTTGTCTTTGCACGTTCAAAATTAACAAGTCATGCGTTGGCTTGGTGGAACTCTTAGTTAAAAATTTTGGGTAATACAAAAATTAGTTGGAAAAAAATCACACAACTCTTACGACAAGATTTTTACCCCATGGGGTACGTTGAAGATCATTGGAAACGGTGGCACAATTTACGTCTACAAAAAGGTCAGAATGTACAAGAATACACCACAGAATTTCGTCAACTCGTGGTGACGTTCGGAATTGCAATGGATAATGTAGACATTTTCATTAAATATGTGGCGGGCTTACCTCTACAAATTCAAAACAAGACGCGGTTGCACGCGATAACAAATATATATAATGCAAGTAGCATCGTAATGGCGATCTGATGAGGTGTTATTTTAGACACTTTTTCGGGGTCATTTAACCCCCTAAATCATGCAAATATGCCTAGATTATTTGCTTAATCGTTTGTTTTCATGTTTTTAGCACTTGGATGGCATTTGGAGGATATACATGTGACTTGGGCTCATTTAAAGAAGAAACAGACAAGACTACGACTCTACACCAAATATCTTGAAGAACCATGCATACAGCACATGGAGACGGCGTCGCAATCATAAAGAGACGACGTCGTGATTCTCAAAGTGGCAGCGTCAGAGATTTGACGACGGCGTTAGAACATAGCCGACTTAAAATGGAACTAGAATCATTGACTTGGCAACGGTGTCAGGGCTTCAATGCGACGCCGTCGCACAACCACTTTTACTGTATATACACAACCGATTTTAGGCTTTTAGTGGTGTAACTTTTGCGAGACGAACCCTAACTTTATTATTCGTGTTTGGCTGCTTTTTAGGCCGTCTTCAGGGCCTCAAAACTCTATTGTAACAGTCTTTAATCTATGTTTTAATCAAGTAACGTTCATTCATCCTTTAATCTTTCAATATGTCTGTGTATTGTTTGATTGATTTGTGTTCTTTACCTTTTTATAACATGCTAGGCTAGATCCTTTAGTATTTACTTATGATTGCATAAAACTTAGATTGTAGATCCTTTTAATGTTGCTTCTTGTGATGATTGTGCATGTTAGGATTTAGAAAAATAGCCATAAGACATTAAATTGACATAGACATCTAGGGAAACGCGAGTGCGTAGAAAGGATACCATTGGTAGCAGTCTTCATACTACCTCACCCCTAATATGGTTGATCTCTCTTAAGATATTTCAAATGCATTTAATACACTCTTAGGGGCCTTGTAATAGTCTTCATACTACCTTACTTGTGCGTTGCATTAACAGAATATTACGTAGACGGCGGGTTCGTGTAATTCGTTCATGACTTAGGAAATACTTACACAGATCATCACAAGTGTGACAAAGCAATAGGATTAGGAGAAGTAATATGAGGAGTTGTGCATTATTAAGTAAATACGTTCGTTTATTATATAGTTATCACCAGTAGTTTAGATTTATATTAGTTTAATCAGATAAAACAAACCAAACCTCTCAAACCATGATATTTACCTGCTTTCTTAAAAACATAAAAATACAAAAAGATTCTTCTCTCAAACCTGTAGACCTCTATTAGATCGTGTTCGAGCCTTCCCATCCTATTCCCCTAGAGAACGATAACAACCTCCGAGTCTTGCCTTACTACACTACAACAGTTAGGTACTCTGCCTAGGAAGTTGTAAAACTTTATGTTGAAGTCTTACGATAACCGCACATCACGATTGAACAAAAAAATAAAGTCAGTGGTAGAAAGTTTGAAGAAGAATTCACGGGTGAAGGGTCTAAGAGTAGCCATCACAAAAGGGATTCTAAAAAGAAAGGGGTGACACACTCCTCAGATTCAACTAAATACTGTGACAGTTGTAGAATCAAAGGGCATAATGAGGAAAATTATTGGAAGGTACACCCTAAGTTGTTTCCAAAGAAATGGATAAAAGATGATCGCAAAAGGTGTATAACAGCCACTACGTTCGTTGACGATGTAATCGAGCTGGAATTAGTTAAAGAAGCGGACAAGAGCTTGTCACTAATGGCAAAGTCACATATGAAGTCGTTGGATACACAGGTGGAGTGCAATGAAAAAGAAGAGATGTTTACAATGAAAATCCAGGTGAAACATGAAGTAATCAAGGCTATTATGGATACAAGTAGCCAAAAGAACTTGATTTTCGCAAGTCTTGTTCGGAAATTGGGTTTGACAACAATTCCACATCCTTCTCCGTACACTTTGGGTTGGATAAAAAATGATATGGATACACAAGTTAGCGAGCAATGTAAGTTTTGTTTTGCCATCACGAGTCAATATATAGATGAAGTTATATGCGAAAACGTTCCATTGGATATTTGTCAGGTTATTTTCGTTAGCCCTTACCTTTGGGAACGAAATGCGGTGTATTTTAGAAGAGCACAAAGTATCAGTTCGAGAAAGATGGGGAAAAAAATTCTTATTAATAGAAACAATGGCACGAGAAATATCGAGGTAATCATGGCTTGTTAAACCCGCCGAATGGCGAATGCGTCCCAAAGCATTATACTCATACTTGCACAACCAATCGAGTCTTTAAACAAGGTACCTGCTCTAACTCGTACATGTTTCCATTCCAATGATAAACATGAACAGGTAATTTCAAGTTATCAGAGTCTCTTCGAAGATACAATCGGGTTACCACCAAGACAAGTCATAGAGCATTAAATTCAGTTGGTGGCAGACTCAAATTTACCAAACATCGGCATGTATCAAAACTCGATGTTAGAAAATGATGAGATTAAACCACAGGTTGAAGAATTAATTAGGGTTGGGGTCATTAAGCCAAGTAGCTCTCCATGCGGTTCACCTGTTATATTAGTGCCAAAGAAAGATGGAGGATGGCGTATGTGCATTGGTTACTGAGCTCTTAACAAGATCACTATCAAGAATTGATATCCTCTACCACGTATAGATGATTTGCTAGATCAATTAAAACATGCTGTTATGTTTTCAAAACTTGACTTACGTTCAGGTTATCACCAAGTTCGTGTTCGAGAGGATGATACATGTAAGACAGCGTTCAAGACTCGACAAGGGTTGTACGAATGGTTAGTGATACCCTTTAGCCTTTGCAACGCACCCGCTACATTCATGAGATTAATGAATGATATTCTTCGACCTCATATTGATGATTTTGTCATTATTTATCTTGAAGATATTCTTATTTATAGTCGGACAGAAGAAGAACATTTAGAGCATTTGCAAAAAGTTTTTAACCTACTACAACAACATCAGTTGCGGTTGAACAAAAAAAGTGTGAGTTCGAAAAAATAAAATTGGTATATCTTGGATTTGTTGTTGGTGATGGTACTCTATAGGTTGATCCGGAAAAAGTCAAAGCAATTACGAATTGGCCTACGCCAAGCCTGGTTACTGAGATTCGAAGCTTCATGGCCGCATGTCAATATGTTTGTAAATTTATTCGACAGTTCTTAGTTATAGCATCTCCGTTGCATGCATTAACCAAGGCAAATTCAAAGTTCGAAAGGACAAAGAAACATGAGGATACATTTATCTTATTAAAAAAAAGATTACTGAAGCGCCTGTTCTTGCACTACCAAATTTACAACAACCATTCGAGCTAGAGGCCAATGCATCTAGTTATGCAATGGGTGCTGTTTTGTTACAAGAAGGAAGGCATGTGGCTTACCACTCCGAGATTTTCCAAGGAGCTCAAAAGAACTATCCAACGTGTGATAAAGAGTTATTAGCTTTACATCAGGCCGTGAAACATTGGCATTGTTATTTACTTGGAATGGAAATATAGTACACACTGATCATCAACCATTGCAGTATTTGCAAAGTCAAGCCAAGTTGCAGCAAGCACGCCATATGAAATGGATGACCTATTTGGGTAAAGGGTTACCCCGGTAAATATATTAAAACTGAAAAAGATGAATTAAGTACAGATGGGAATGTGGTCTTTAACTCAATGGTATCAGGACAACTACAGCTTGAAAAACTCCTACTCCTAGTGCTTATGACATGCCATAAACACTTACAACTCTAGAAACAACAGATAATTGAAACTAGAAACAAATGACCAAGCTAAACAAGCTAACCAGCAGCAGGCGTGAAAGTAGATGAACTTTCACCGGTTTTTGTACTTTGAAATAAGTTAGCCGATTCATCATATATATTTTCAACATCTTCATCACTTTCATCTTCCAAAGTAGAATAAGGATTAGATGTAGCAATATTACCTTTTTTGTACAAATAATAATGGTCTTCGTCATAGATGACGATTTAGATGAATTCCCCACGTTAATAACTCCCTTCTTTGGTGCATTTGTAGTCGCCTTAGGCTCATACCTAATAGTTTGTTTTACTAAGGGACCCTCAAACTGACCATCATTAGTAGACTTGGATTTATCCTTCTTCTTCCCTTTTCCCACAGTTTGGAAACCATCATTAGTCTTGTCAATAGTAGGAGTAACAACATTAGAAGTAGCAACAATAGGAGGATTCACCACCTTTTTTGGGCAATGGTCATGAACATGACCAAATATCTTACATATATCACACCTGGGCGGCCTCCATTCGTACTCAACACGGATGGTTTCTTTGGTGAAACCATCCCTAGTAAGTGGGAATACCAATAATAACAACATTCACGAGATCTTAATTTAACTCAATTAAGCACCGAACAAAGCTACTCCTACCCCACGAATAATTATACGTGGAACTTGTGTATGAATCAAGCATAACAAGTTTGCCAATTAACATAGCAATTAGACAAATACCATCCTCTTCAAAAACATGAATACGGAAATCATGCAATTTAACTCATATCGGAATACGAGTCAATTCTTCTTTAAGCAAGCTAGTATCCATTGACCATTTCTTGGGAATGTTCTGAGACTTACGTATCATCCAAGGACCACCCTCCAAAACAGCTTTTAATCCGGCCCAAATATCAAATTTGAAGAAAAAGAAACCCTTAGCATTGTTCATGATTCGCTTTAACCCATGTTTTGCCCAGTTATTCCTTGCATAATACTCAACAACCAGAAAATCCATCCGCTTACCAATAAAATAACCATATAGCGTGTTTTTGAACCGGACACTAACCTTTTCAACAACTTTACGAGGTTTCGAAATATTAACACCTTCAAACACTTTATCCGCCACCATCAAGCGGAAATTTTCCTTACTCTTAAGTTGTTCTGAATTACTTGCACCTGCTGCGCCAGCATAGGAAATTAGTTTTGAGTTAATCTCCACAGACTTGACAATAGAGGTATCAGAATTAGGTCTATTAGTCCCACCAATCGGAACGGGGATATCACCAGCATACACGTTTTGACCGGTAGATACGTTACTAGTAAAAATGTTACCACGATTCACTTTTTGACCATTAACATTAAACGAAACGTTTTGACCAGGAATAACATTTTGACCATTAGCATAATTAGGGGAAACATTAAATTTAGCATGATTAGGGGAACCGTTTTGATCAGGTTTCACTTTTTGACCATTAACATTAAATTAAGCATGATTAGGGGAAACGTTTTGACCATTAGCATTAAACGAAACATTAAATTCAACATGATTATGGGAAACCCTAGATGCCTTGTTTGTCCAAGCTTCTTCCTCAACATCCAACACGTTTCCACAATCATCAAGCTCTTCAACCTTAAGAGCTTCCAACTTAGCACATAAAGTATCAACTTTTCATCAGACAATTCCAACGACACCTCAAATTTGCCCAATTCAATGTTCCTAGTGAAGTCCTCAAAATCCTTATGAGTTTTAAGTGACACACCAATTAATTCAAAAATTAGATCCTGATCAGCATGGTTAGTAGTTGATCTATTCATTTTATCAATCACCTTAGAAAGACTATTAGCAATACCACGTATTGAATCTTCCCCAACAATCATCTCTCCCCTACGAGCCATTAGGTCATCATAGTTAACCCTCCCAGCAGACCCCTTTCTCTTACTCGCATCACCATGACTCTCCATAATCAAAACACAACAGCAACAAGAATAAAATCTAAACCTATTGATCGACAAATAGAAACCCTAAAATCCACGTCTAACTTACAAAACGATTACGTATCAGCTAGGGCGAGGCCTTAAGAACAAAAAGCAATCAATCGACTCCAATCATGGTTAACATCGAATAAATACAAAACCCTCATAAGAAATCGCAACGAAAATCTTTAAAGAAACATCAACCAAATAAGAAACTTGTTATAACAATATAATCAGCAGATTAACCGAAAAAACAAGAGTATTTTATGGTATTCGGATCAAGAAAGAAGAGATTAAACGATTAGAATTGATGAAAAAAGTGAATCGCATTCAGCCACCATTAGAAAGGAGTTCATAACAAGCTCGCCGACATGATATCTCGGCCCCCAATTACTACACTTTATCGGTGTTTATGCAGGTTCAACCATCATGTCATGATGATTACGCTGGTGAATACAACAATGATCTGGATTTTCAACGAGCAATTGAAGACATTAAAAGTAACAGGCCAACGGAGTTCTTGTGGCAAGGTAAACTCTTGTATAAAGGGGTTCTACTTTGTATTCCAAAAATGGGCGAATGAGTATGATGGATGCATGAAGCACACACTTCCAAAATGGCATGTCATTTTGGGGTGAACAAGAATTTTCGAAATCTTCAAAGATATGTGTTTTAGCCACGGATGCATCAAGATGTAGCTCAGTTCGTAAAAGGCTGTGTGTTGTGTAGCATCTCTAAGCCCACTAACAGGAAGGTTGGGGTATACACTCCGTTACCGGTTCCAACTCGGCCTTGGGAAAGCATTTCAATGGATTTTGTTGGTGGTCTTCCAAAGACTTCCAAAGAGCCAGAAAGGAAGCGTTTTTCTCTTTGTGTTCGTTTATAGATTTTCAAAAATGGTAGTACTCATGCCATGTAAAAAGACCATCACCGGCGAAGATGCAGCGAGACGTTTCTTAGAAAATGTGTGGAAGATATTTGGTCTTCCAACATCTATCATATCAGACCGAGACTCACGGTTTTTGAATAACTTTTGGTGTTCTCTTTGGGAAAAAATGGATACAAAGCTTACGCGAAGCATCGCTTTCCACCCACAAACCGCCGGTCAAATAGAGGTGGTTAATTGAACGGTGGTATACCTTTTAAGAGATTACAATGAAATACATCGAAAAACTTGGGATGAAAGTATTCCGTTTCTTCAATTTGCCATCAATCACACGGTGCATAGTTCAACTAATAAAGCTCCATCAGAAGTATGTTTAGGTTTCCTACCTCAAAGTCCTTTCGATATGGAATTCACAATTGATTCGACACAAGTAACTCATAAGGAAGAAAGATATGAAGTTAAAGCTCAAAGGTTCGTAGACAGCATACGAAAGATACATGAGGAGGTCGATAAACAATTACGTCGTTCCCAACAAAAATATAAGGAACGTCATGATCAACATCAGGTTCAAGGAAACTTCCAAGAGGGTGATCTTGTATGGTTACATCTTGGAAAAGAACGTTTAAAGGGAGAAGGAAAAAAACTTAAGCCTATTCATTACGATCCATTTCAAATTTTAAAAAAGATCGGTGAGAATGCTTGTAAACTTGAGCTTCCTGCTTATATGGAGTTATACTTTGTTGTAAATGTCGACAAGCTTAAGTTGTTCGATCCATCAATGCTTGATGATGAACCGGGTGAGTCATTACCATGTGTTGATGATTTGGTGACCGGGAAAGAAACGGTGTTAACAGAAGACACTATTGTTGAACGGAAAACTAGCTCGACACGACGCGAAGAAAGACAGTCTTTTCGGATTGGGAAAAAAGGACAACACCCTAGTGTAGCAAAATGGTTCTCTAAGGAAGTTGAAGCAACCGGTTTCCTCATCTCGAGTTTTGAGATCAGCAGGCGCTGATCCTCTTCTTCGGGGAAGGGGAGGCATGATCCGTAGTGATCTTCAAATAATTCAAAAGACAAAATAAACGGATATGGCAAGGCAGTTGGAAGTTTGAATACAAGTGATAATCTATCCCAGTTTCTAGCATGATAACTTTGACCATAACTCAAGCACATCATTTACTTTCTTTATAAATATGGATTAGGCAAAAAGACATAGGGTATGCCTCATTAGCAATGAAATCATTGTTAAGCAATCAATGTGTTGTTTTTGAGAGAGATTGAATAAAAAACAAATTTCTCCAAGTTCCTTTTCATTATTATCATAATATTCATTATTTTGTCTAGTATTTGTAACATCTTTCAAAGGCGTTGTGGTTAAAATCTTTGGACGGATCACTCATAAACAAAGAAAAAGCATAAAAAAAACATAACAAAATAATTTTAACACTAATTTGATCTTTGTAAAGGTTTTGAACACTAATCAAACACACAAATCTAAACACACCACTCCATGGCTCTTGATACCAATTGTAGAATACTAGTAATCTAATGAATCAACCAAGAACAATGAGTGAGATGTGGGTTGGATTGTTAGAGAAACTTAGATGGAATGGATGAATGTGTATTATGGAAATATGGAATAGATAACAAAGTGAATAACTAACAAAATGAAACAACCAACCCTCTCCAAGACTAGGAGAGGGTGTATAAATACTACTATGGCCGGCCCATGGGCTGGAGTTGGGCCACCCATGGGCCTTGGGCCGGACTAGATTACTAATCTAATCCTTATACTAACTACGAGCTAAGACTTGTTACAACTTTGGAAGTGACCGACACTTTTCGTGTTTCCAACAATTTCTTCATTTGTTCAAAAATTATTGGACGACCGACGAAAACACACAATTTAAGACAAATACTTTTGTTAGTGCTTGGTTTTTGGTAAAAGCAATAAAAGACAATTTTAACCTTTTGTTACTGGGCTAGCCCAGTTGGCCACCAAGGGTAACCTTGGGGAGGTTTCATTGGAGAGGTCTCAGGTTCGAGTCTCACCATAAACCTTCAGGGGCCCGAAATAAATAGAAGCAATAGTGGGGTAAAAATCCCCTAAGGCGAGGTTCGAGGCTTGCAGACTACCCAATTGGATATCAATGTAGCCTCGAATCACTAACTACTAACTTGTCGTTTTAAAAAAAAAACCTTAAACAGTTAATCAATCTTTGGTAAAAGCAATAAAAGACTATTTTAACCTTTAACAGTTAATTAGTCCGTTTATTTAGTTTTTTAACTATTAGTTTTGGTTAGGGTCGTCTTTGAGGGTGTGCAGGGTGGGCGACCGCACAGGGCCTCAAAATTTCAAGGGCCCTAAAATTTGTCACCTTAACAATATTTTAATTGTTTAGATAATTAATTTGCATTATATCTTATAAACAATGTCATTTTACATATAAAAATTCTTATTATTTAATTTCGCTCAGGGCTTTTAAAAATTTCAGAAATTTTGAGACGACCATGGTTTTGGTTAAGGATAACATAGTAAACTTAAATAACTCTAGCTATTATTTTTAGCAGTGAATAACTATTCTGGAAAATTTTAAAATAACATAAGGGCTACCCATATTAATCAAACACATATACATTATTTGTGAAAATAAAGTGGATGTATTTTTTTAGTCGGAATAATATATTATAAAATTAGCATGAAGGTGAAAGATACAATCACTAACAAGTTTACGTGTAAAAACTATCCCAAAACAAGAGACCTAAAACATCGCGAAACATACGAGAAAACCCCTAAACATGTACCAAAGCATGAAAGCAATACTTAAGGTAACTAAAAGTCTATACCCAAAACAGAAAACCAACCATCCGAAGACACCTAAACAATCATTAGAAGAACCATTCCATGATCCCTACAGCCAAATAATGAAATTCTTAAAAGAGTTATGGACAATCTTAATCTCGAAAAAACATCTATTAAGTGCTTTATCTTTGAAGCATGAAAAGACATACCATAGTTTTATGAGTTTTTGTAATGTTTGCACTAAACCAAAAGTGGTTGTTTATGGTTAAAAAAGAACACCTCCTTTTGCTCCAGAAGACTTGTCATATAAAAGGGTTTAGGTCACTAGATGGCAAACATATTTTCTCTAATGCACCGTCTAGTTACGTGACCTAAAAAGTGATTCACATATTTTCAAATTTTGTCCCGATACACGCGCGCACAATTCTTTTTTAGCCAAAACATTTCTGTAGAGTCCTACATTTTTTGATTTATTTAACCCGAAACATTGCATAACATAAATATGTACATATCCTGCTTTTATCGTCTATCAATTACAAGTTTGACCGTCACTTCTGAAAACATTTCATGATTTTGAGTTAAGGATAAGGGTGATTTTTTATCAACCGAATAAGAGTTGAGTGAATTATGCATATTGTAAAGTGATGTTTGTAGTGCATATCTATCTTAAAGCCCTAGCTATCAAAACCCCGTCAAATTTCACTTTTTCGTTGGATTTTACAAAAACGTTTCAGATAAAAACAAAGTATTGTGTGTGGGTATTGGAATAAAATTTAAAAGTTCGTAAGGCAATGTGACGGTACATTGAGGAAGATACATTGCAATTTATGACTTAAACCCATATTCATGTTATTTTTTTCTCTTCTATATAACATCTCTCCCCAGCAACTCATATTCATATTGCCATATAGATTAATGAAAAACTTTGTTCTTTCTCTTTTTTATGAGGTCTTTTATATATTGCAGACTTTCTAAAAAAAAAAAGTGGCAATGAGTGGAGATTACTGATACTATGATTATACTTATCGTGTTATGGGGTTCCATATAACAACTGTTTATCCGAGTGCACAGAGAAAAATATTTTCTTTTTGTAATGGAATTCCAAACACCCTCTAAGACTACTTATATGCTTATTTTGTTCCAATATAACAGCTAAGCTGGTGGTATTTGTGGTGTTTAAGATTGCTTATCCAATATGCAAATATGATTATTTGTGTGTAAAATAAATTGTTTAATAGCTTGAAACTGCTTATTCGATCAAAGCCACTTATCTCAAAAAACATTGAGCACATAAGCAAACTGAAAACCCTTGAAGGTGTCTGGGATTGCTTATTAAAACTGCTTATTTTCTTACTGTATTTGAATATATGAATCAAGTTGATCAAAACTACTTATTTTACTCTAAATAATCAAATAAAAAGCAATTCCAAACCCAAACACCATCAAAGCTATAGGTAGTCGGAAAACACAATCAATAATGAGAAATATCAATAATTTTGTTCTTTCAATTATAATTTGACAATGAATTCGATAAGCGATCCCTTTATATCGATATTTTTTAGATTTAATTTCATTTACATATACCAAACATTTCCCTACATGATAGCGTATATGGGGTTCATGAAAGCTTTGGGACATGAAGCAGATATGTTATTCCAATTCTAAATAACGAAGGATCTTTTCATTTTGTGTATTCGGCATCTTCATTTCTTGTGTTGAAGCATTCTTGGTCGGGTTCGTGTATTCCTCGAATAAAAGTTATATAGCCCTGTCTTTATTGGTGATAGTATAAATTATCTTTTTACTTAAAAAAAGAAACTCTTTTGCTTCTTTTGCACCAATACTCTTAAACGCAGCTATAAGTACCTTGATGTATGACACAACATCAGTCTTGAACTTGTACGAGCAGCTCTCCTGACCTTCATCCACATTTTGTACGCCTCCTCTCATAAGACTCCCGACTTGCACACCTTCCGTATAAGCTTTACATGCCATTAAGATATCACGTACATGATAGCAAAAATGCCCTACCACCAAGTCTTCAAAATATTGTCCTTACCCAACACCATTATTAAAGAAGATAAATAAATGAATCTTTGATGACATAAAATTAAAGAATATGTTACCTTGTGTTGTTTTTTCATGGTATACACCATTGTTTTGAGTGATAAAATAAGGATTTCCTCGTTATAGGTTAAGGAATACTTTTCTCCGTTTTCAGTGCCACTTAGGGATGCCATTATGGGTCGGTTGAAGCTGGTTAAGTGTTCAAAACCAGACCCTGTATGGAGACAAGAACTTGAAGCATAGTCGAAGTGCCTGGGATCCACAGAAGACTCAAGCAAACTTCACCACAGTTATTTAGATTTGGATTGATACAAAGACCACCAGAGTGATAGTGCACAAGCTATTAGAGAAAACTTGCATGAAATTAGCTGGTACATGCATTATATAATCAAGTAAATAAAATGAAGGGGGAGACTTACAGGTGGGTTCTGAGGATAAGTGCTTGGAAAACACACATCAAAAAAGAAGACACCATCATGATACGGTGTACCCTCAGCTCCAATGATTGCAGCTCTTAAAAGATCCATCCTTGATTCATAAACTCTCACAAATATTGTATCTATGAACAAACCAAAAATAACATCTATTAATTAATCTCTTTAAGAGAATATATAAACCGTCCTTGTGGTTTGGTGAAGATCACAGTCTCCGTCCTTTGTCGATACTATTTGCACAAATGGCTCATAAGTACAATGTTTGGTTTTACTTCAGGACACCCTAAAGTATGTGATTAGTTACGCTCTTGGTGGCTAACAGGAATGGGCAAGGGACCAAAAGTGAAAGCAGACATTGCAATTAGAGACCAGTTATGCAAATAGCAAAGACAAGGGGACATGTTCCCGATTTTCATTAAAGCTAAGAGACTCTCCTTCAGTATACTTTGCTATATTTCTAACAAATTAATAAAGGGGTCAGATTGTGGTGCCAGGCAAGTCTTTTCAAGAATCTTCCACTCTCCCTGTATATTTTTAGCCCAATTCCTTGGTGGCTGAAACAGGTGATAGGTATTTATGTTAAATGATGAAAAAAAACTTAAAAGATGACAAGATATGTTAACCAAAAACAAAAACACAAATGCAATAGCCTGCCTGTTTCATTGTTGAATTTTGATTTGAGTAAAAATAATATGAATGGTCCACGACAGTATGAAATTTCTTGAAATTTTCATACTTTCTCATTCCTTCATCATTGCCAAATTTTCTCAGATTGTCTAGCTTCCACTTTGTATTTGACGTGGCCTTTTTTGAATCATATTGTACTGAACTGTCAGATGCCAGTGAAATGCCCATAGCACCCTTCATCTTTTTGGTAGACTCGGCCTTCCTTTGAATAAACATTACATCATTGGGATCTTTATCCATGTCAACATAAATTATTTCATGAACCGGAACCTGAAATTTTGGGTGATCAAATAACCACAACGATGTCCACAACATATCTAGCAGAATAGTGAATGAATACAAGTACGTCTAAAGCTACATAAAATGCAAGTTAATACAATCAAAAGGAGGAAATTTCATTGTTTTCTAAAGGAAATATATAATCAGATAAATAATCTCCCCTTAAGGCGATGTAGCAAGTAGTTGGGTGCATATCATACTATTCATCAACTTCAAAGATTATAAAAGAATCCAAATTTCTTGATATTTGAAGTTTTGAACATCAGTTATCATATTTACTGATCATTATCATGATTCACGAGAGCTCCTTCCAAGTCTCCAACCGCTTACGACCGCTATAAAAAATATCGACAACAAAGAATGCCAAACAAAATAAATATAAACAAAACACAAACGACATAAAAAAAAATAATACACGCGACACTCCCTACTTTTCATTCTAAAAACTAGACTACAATATCTTTATACAAATTACCAATATACACAAATTTAAAGAACAACCATCATCATAAGAATTTATTGTATGTTATCGTAATTCTATAATAAATATCTATATTCAGACAAGAAAAGTCACTTTTCATTTAGCAAATTTACCACATTACCACCATTATAAATTTCCTAACAATTTTTTTTAAGAGTATGTAACATACTAATAATGCTTCGAAAATTAAATGTCTAAATGCATTATATAACCTTGGCAATAAATTAAAAAGTTTAATACGTAGTTTGCCCAACTACCACTACTAATGTAACTAAAAACATAATCTTTAATTAAATAACTTATTTTCAGTAACAATCAACAATTCATATCAAATGGATATCACAATAACACATAGTTTAACAATCCAGTTCAATGATCAACCCAACACGCTTATTAATCATCAAAAAAACCACCAAGAAAGAT